>QLOI01000278.1:9346-21198 GCA_003313605.1 Tuber umbilicatum | reverse complement strand
GGTGGGCTATGAGACAGGCAGAAAGGCCTGCAACAGACGCTTCAAGGGACGTTAGGTTGGTGTTAGAGGGAGGGGGAGGGGCTTGACAGGGTCTGGCAGAAAGGGCATTTGGTATGGAGCAAAGTAGGAGGATGAGGACCATTTCTCCTGGGGAGAACTGATTTATTTTGGCAGCCGACGGATGAACTTTCAGGGCGAAACAGAGGGGGAGGTTATCCAGTAGATGGGTAATGTTGTCTTGATGAGAGGTTTCAAAGGGAGGGGTGATTTCCTCCACCGGTTCTTCAGCATTGAAGAATACGGAGACAGCGGGATCAAGGGGACATTAGTGAAAATTAATAAACGCGCCCAGTGCGTCCAGTGCGTCTGGTGCACAGGGTGCTCAGAACGCTAATCGTAAATCAGGACGTATCCTCACGTCGCATTGGCGTCTGGGTGCAATGGGCTCACCACCTCAATCTCAGGGTGCACTTAGGACGCACTCAGGACGTACTCAGGATGCACCAGGCGCAACACCTAATATCTGGACACTATACTCAATACTCAGAATATAATCAGGATACCATCAGGAGTACCTGTTTATCCCTGTAAATATTGTCTGGACCCAGGTCACAGTCATGTTTCAGGTATTATAAATAAAATCTTTTCAAAATCAGGTATAATTATTTATTCTACTCTATATACACAGCTTCTTATTCACTAAAGACCCCTTCCTTAGGCTTCATACCCGGTAACTCTCCATATAGCTATCCTAATCCAGATGGCGATTTCCCGAGATTTGATGCTATAGAAACGTTCTTTATACCGGCGTGTAGCTAACGTCAGGCCTAATCATCTCCTGTAAGCAGAATCGAAATCGGTCCTGTGGTTGTGGAGTAATCTGCTATCGAGTCTGGAAAAGCGCCAGCCTCAAGTACACTCCCACAGAGGTTAGCGATTTCCTGGGTTTTGGTGCTATGGAGACGTTCCTTATACCAGTGTGTAGCTGGCGTCACACCCAATCACCTCCCCCACAGAGAATAGCAATTTCCTAAGTTTTTGTGCTAGGGAGACGTTCTTTATACCGACGTGTAGCTGGCGACCTGCCCAATCATCTCCCGTAAACGGAATTGAAATCTGTCCTGCTGTTGTGGAGTAATTGGCTATCGAGTTCAGAAACACGCTAAGGTAAAGAGAGACCACTGCCACAGAGGATAGCGACTTCTTAAGTTTTAGTGCCATAGAGACATTCTTTATACCGGCGTGTAGCTGGTGCCCTGCCCAATCTTCTCCCATAAACAGAATTGAAATCAGCCCTGCGGTTGTAGAGTAATCTGCTATCGAGTCTGGAAAAGCGCCAGCCTAAAGTACACTCCCACAGAGGTTAGCGACTTCCTCAGTTTCAGTGCTATGGAGACGTTCCTTATACCGGCGTGTAGCTGGCGTCAAGCCCAATCACCTCCCACAAACAGAAATGAAATCGGTTCAGCGGTCATGGAGTAATGTGCCATCGAGTCCTGTGAGCACTAGTGTTTTAGTTAAGGTTGTTGTGATGGAGGGAAGGAGATGGGAAGCGCTGGTTTTCTCCTAAGACCCCAGGTAAGTAAACAGCAGAGTGCCAATAGTTCAGCATAGGGCGACTATTCAGGGCCTAAGAGGCGGCAGGGAATCAGGAAGAAGGATGGTATTGAGAAGCAAGTCCAGAAGAACTCAGGATAGAGTGTTGTGGCAACCGGCCCAGGGTGGCAACCGGCCGGGGTGAGTGACTGGGACATTAGCTGGGCATCAGCTAGATGCAATGTTGTGTCAGGGTTCAAGGGACTTTTGCAACTAGCATTGGATGCTCAGGGCACACAGGGCGCAACAGAGACGTCACTTGTGCCCGGGCCCAACGGCAACTCTCCAGACGCAAGCAATATTTTTGCTGATGGAGGAATAACAGAGGTGGTAATAGGAGCGGGGGTAGGGGCCCTGGAGGGATAGGGCGAGGAGCCTGCAGAATCCCTTGCCTGGTAGCGGAAGGATCTAACTAAGTGGGGGTAAGGGGGAACAGTCGAGGAAGGAAGAGAAGGACAGGATTGATCCATGGCTCCCAGACCAGGTAGGATTACTGGGCTGGGCCACAGATATCTCACCTACACAGTCAAGGAGGAGAATGTGGAAGTGAGTTTGAAGAGTTGTTGGGGGATGGAAAAATCTGATGATAAAAGTGCATGGTATTGTATTTTCAAAGACGAGATAAATAGCGGTTCCTAACTACTCGTCCCACAGGTTCTTCTTATATTGACCTTCCCAAAAGTTGCTTACAAATCAAACATAACAACTGTGAGTCACAACTATGACTCATACACTCACGTAATATCCTCTGACTCAATTGAGCCATTGCGCAATGACAATATAACTATGAGTCGCGATTGCAACTCATGTGAAAACATAATATCCTATGACTTTAAATGAGTCATTTGCTTAACAATAATGTATGACTCACAACTGTGAGTCATGTAAACCATCATATGACCTTAGAACAGGTTATGTATACTAAATCAATAACATAAAACTCATATAACAAATAAAACCCTATGACTCATACTTGAGTTGTAGTGCGAAATAGCTAAGTCAGTCTGGAATCGTGACATATAATCTCAAACAATCTAAAACCATCCCGATATCCCATGATCCGCCATGACTCCTCAAGCTTCTGTCCTATACCAACTACTGTATGCCTGATAGCATAGGGTGTGAAAGAAATGACCAAAGCTAAAAACATATATCCTATGCCTAAGGGCATAGGATGTGAAAGAAACAATCTCATGCCTCATACCTGATCACTTCACACCACAAAAACACCTGCCCGATACCTCCTTTCTGCCTAATCGCATTTCCGAAGCTCTTTCACTAAACTCCATGCCCTATAGGTAATCCAAGTTTAAATAGAGCGCATTCACCCCACTCTCTTATCCGAGCACATTTCGTCCCCTTACCTATAATACTCGCTATGCAAGTTGAATACCACTAACGAATACCAGGTCGTCAATTCCCCTAAGCAACCCCTTCATACCTACGAGTATGCCGAACAGTCAATGGGTGTCATACCAGAGTGAACCAACCAGCGCCTGGAGCCAAAACTATGCAGTAGATTCCTAAATACTGACATCAGAAAATACCAATATACCACCAGCATAAACCGGCGGAAAGACAATCGAGCATCTCTCTTGCCCAATTTCAACTTCACCAGGCGTTTGTCGTGTTAATAATAATTATACTAGATTTAATCTTTCTCTATCCTAAAAGTTGTGGTATCACCTGTATGTGCACTGGCACATGGATGGTCGTGCACACCTGAAGTTGAACCCCCAAATAATCGCATTTGTATAAAAACCTTTACCTACATTATGACACCACAATATCCATCTCTTTATCTTGATATCTCTCTCCTGTTATGGTATTCCCCTTTTCAACCCCGTCCCTGGCAATCCGGCATCGGTTGATCAACACATTTGCACCAGGGGGGTTTATTTCTTTCGAAGCGCATATATCTCCGGCTGTGATATAGCTAATTAGTTGCTGTCTATGTTCCCCTTATTTCTATTCTAGCTAAGCTATGTAATAAACTCTAGGTGGAGCACTAAAGTTTACTCGGTTTACGAATGTCCCTTAGGGATCTCCCCCGCGAAGCGAACTATTTAAGGGTTGAGTTGTATCGGTTGTGGTGTGTACTGTGCGTAAACGTCACTGGCTATAATAAGAATTGTGGCCATAGCCTGTAAGCTATATATTAGAAGTACCGCCCAGCTGGTGGTAGAGGCACACTTGGTGGAAACTGCGTGATGACCCCAATAGCCTACCTACAATCCACCGTTGAGGATAAATGCTTTACCGGTTTTTATAGCTCATATGTGCATTGCTTCAAAAGGCACTAGCCGTATGTTTCCTGAATGCCATTAGCAATACTTGTGCCCTTGGAGGTACTGGTTACGTATACCCACTAATAATACAACCAAGCCGAGAAACCGAGCGGAGCTGTGGTAATCACAGCAGTAGAGCCTTACTATTACCATGGCTCCTTACCCCCTAATAGTTGCAAAAAGGGAGGGTATCTCAGTTTTATAATATGGAAAATGCACCCTGGTTCTCAACTAATATTTGCACCTCGGTTCCTCCACTGGGGTCATTACCTGAGATAGGAAGCCGGTGAAATAATCGCTGCTGAAGAATATTGGTTCACTTCAAGAAGCCCACCCCCAGGCCACCCCTTCACTTAGTCAGACCAAATAGCAACATCCAACCAAGCAGAGGTGGCAATCAAGAAGAGTGAAAGCTTCATTGGTTAAGAGACGGCTATTCATCCGGTTGCGTCTACCCCGTACTCGCATTAGAAGCGTCTATAATCCGGTAATCTTGTGTGGACTGAACATTGCATCTCGGGCAACAGTGGCACAATACTTAGCAAGCCCGGAACTTGCAGTGAAATCGAGGAGTATTGATAGATGTGGGGCTTCACTAGCCTAGTACAGGAATCGTTTTGACGTCTAAATAGTACGAGCGATTCCGCAATAGGGAGATGGGTATTAGCCATTGATACCGCAGTGCTTTCCATAAAGGGAAGGGGGTATATATGATAGTAAGAATACTGCTTTTCCAGCCTGAATGAGGAACAATACCACAATTGCACTGGGTATCCCTGCTTCTCTGTTTCCTTTCTCCTTCAATCGCTTCGTTTTTTCAATGTGCCATTGTTTTCAGAAGGAATGCTATTCAGTGTAGACTTAACCCCTATCGTTTCGTCACATAGGCAAAGTATCATATAATATACGACTAAAACAGCCAGGATAAGTCAGGTCTCAAGTAGAACTTCCAGGGCTATTCACCTCCACTCCCTCCCTATCTTTATCCTTCTTTATTTTCTTTCCCTCCTCTTCCTTTCCTCCCCTCTCCACACCTCCACGCATCTACCCTCCACTTCTTTCGCAGACCCAACCCGATCCTCTGTCATATACCAACCACCTTCCCCCCTCCAATCCTCAAGCAACTCTTGAGCGCCCTACAATGTGAGGCGCTCCGTGATAGCAAAATGAGATACGTTTTTCACGCTCACTGTGAAAAAATGCACCTCAAGCTATCAACTAGTGAACTCCTACAAGCTAGTTCGCCATAATAAGTTCAAGATATGGGGATACACTTCCACGCATTTATCCGGAGCTCCGCCAACAGAACGTCAATTCCATGCGCCCCGAACCGAGCATTTTTGATAATAATCACTAAGCTTTAGATACCTGCTTGGGCGCCTCCACCGATTGTTAGTCTCGCCTCTCGGGTGAGTGAACGATAATCCCGAAGCCTTTTGCTGATTATCAATATATATACCTTTTGGGCAACGCCTGGCTGCTCGGAGGAGAAAGTGCGGGCATACCGTTAGTGATAGTCCAAACTTAATTACCGGCACAGTACCTATGTACCAGTACGGGAGCAACGTTGAAGGAAAAAATTAGAAAATCAATTTGCTGCACACGCATAGAAACAGCATGGTATTTTTTCCCTCTTTCATTCTCCTGGAGTAGTGAGGTGTGGAAAACGTCCTTTCCTCGGGGTTCAGTAGTCCACCTACCCGCCAGGACCAGGGATTCCGTATCGAAAAGATACACACATTACCGCAGACCGTAACTTAAATTTACCTACCGGTAGTTCGCCATCCCAAGTCCGAGAACAAGTCCCCGATCCAAAGATCACACTGGACCCATCTCAGCACCCCTCGGTCAGATGCCTTTGTCCATGACGGCAGCGAAGGCTCGTAGAGCAGGTTGGCTTGCTTGCTTTAAAAATTCCACTCGATTCCGTGTTGTGCTGTTGTCCGCGAAGTGGGGGTCAAGTTAGACTACTCGAGTACCGGTATGGGCGTCAGTGGTTGACTACCTACGGTAGGGTGGAATTTTTGGCTCTGATTTGAGGACTAGAATGACTGGTAGCCTATTCCTTTACCGCTATATTTCACTTTGACTAATATTAGCATCGGAGTGTACCACACGGGATAGTTTCGGCGCGTTGAGCAATAAGTTGGATTACTACCTCTCACTTTTTCAATCTACCGGCAGGTAATTTTTTAGTACTCGTTGGCTCTTGGTATATCGGAAAGGGCCCACCCGGGAGCAGGAAATGTGTTTCGTGCACGATACTGCATTACTTTATAAAGGGGAATTCGGGTCGGAGTGGTGCTTTCGGGAGTGAGAGTCTCCGGTTCGCTCCCGGCGAAAGCCAGTCAGCGTAACCAAACTCTTTGCGACGGGTTTAATCTACTCCTAGTGGTTTAGTATCGGTTTCGAAACGGCTGTCAATACTGGAATCTTCTTTCTTTTCAAGATTTTTCATTTTCATTTATGGGGGATGGGGGAGAGGAGTAGCGCGGTGCAAGGTGTGGAGTGAGAAGTGAGCGTCACAAGGGGTTTGAATGAGCGCCACGGAACCCTAGACGGAACGCAAATTCTTCGTAGCCATTATATATATATTGTAGAGACCTTTGAGGAGGAAAGGGGCACAACATAGTAGACTACAACACAAGTAGGACCCCGACACCGATAATGGGATCGGTACAGTGTAATGGGGGGAGTACTTTGTATTCCCGATAAGGTTCCGGATGCAAGTGCGGTAATGTCTCCGGAGCGTTGCAAGCTGGGCCTGATGGGGAAAAGACAATACAAAGGAGCGATGAAGGTTATTACGCATGAATTGCATGGTGGTACTGAAGCTTAGGAAGGGGTGGGAACAAGCTATCAGAAAAGGAGCGGGGTGAAGGAAAGCATACGTAAGGGGCAGAAAGTGAAATGAATGAATGAGCGAATATATATATCGTAAAAGAGTTGGACTGTACTCGTGTAGTAGCAGGGAAGAGGTACCTTCACCAGCAACACACGGAGAGCACAGATAAACAAAGCTGCACTGGCAGATTACGTCTGAGTGAAGGAAAGTTGATTTCTCTACAAGCCCCACACGGGATGAAAGACAATCGTCATAAGCGTTTCCGACCATATACGATATGCCCTGTAGTAAATGTATTGGCCTCAGTATTAAGCATCTCCCGGCGCACCCTTGTGACAAGGTCCTCCACATCCTTCTTGTCCCATCCCAACACGCGAATAAACATATCCAGCGAGATACCCTCCGCACCGTCGACAGCCTGCTGCAACATGCACATGCCCATTTCTCTCAACCTCGGATCCTGTGGCCTCGCTCCGGTAGTGTGGATTTTGTACTCCTCGTTCACGACATTCTCAAAGCCGACGGCTCGCATCATGGCTGACATTCCTGGACCAACGGTGCTCCAACTCCTGCCGGTCACGGTCGCACCCTCATCCCAAGTTTTTACCCATAGGGTAAGCGCGCTGTTGGGAGCGAGGGTGCCATCTTCGCACTTGAAAGGCGAGGAGTGATCGTGGAATTCAACATAGCCGCCGTGCTTCAGCGCTGTGAGTGACTGGGCGAGAAGGCGTGGCCAGTCGGTTACAAATCCGGCCATCGAACGGATGTGTATGAGGTCGAAGGTGTTCTCGGGAAAGACCCAGTCGGCCTCGATATCCTCCAGTTGCATGTCTAGGTTGGGCGGCGCCCAGGGGAGTTTGCTTGGCGCGATGTCGGTGCCAAAGACGTGTGCATCTGGATATCGCCTTTCGTAGGTTAGCGACTAACTTGGCTTGCCCAGAATGTCTGGAGCAGGAGAGGTGCCATTCGTAAGGGGGAGAAGGGGGGAAGAGGGGGTGACGGGGTGATATACTCAGCTACCTCAATAGCCCATAAACCTGTCCCCGTCCCCACGTCAAGGATTTTGTTTAGAGGTCCAGTTATTGGGGCTTTGAACATTCTGCCCTCAAGTGCTAAGGTACAGACCCGGTGGATAAGATTTAACCGAGTCTCTTCTTCTTCATCGTGGGGGAAACTATAATCGACCTACAACTCAACACTACGGGTTAGCATATCGGAGCTTTTGGGGAAGTAGGGCTAACCTGTCTGTGGGAGAGGTATCTTCGGCCATTGACACTTCTGATACAGGTGTGCGTCCCGCCGGATGCGAGCGACGACGGATAGCTGTCGAAGCCGGACGCGTAATCGGAATCATCGTCGAAAACGTCCGCGTGATTGTGCTCAACCACAGCACTATTTGAGGAGGCTGAAGACGACAAAATTGTCGACGCTCCGATAGAGGCTCTATCCATGCCCCGACAGTTCTTGGCTTGTAGCAAGTTGATACGGTCCGTGTATCCACTTGTATGGTGGTGGCAGTCTTGGTATTGAGAACAAGTTGGTGGGTGTGTGGAGGGAAGACAATTGAAGGAATGATCCGAGGTTGCAGAACAATAGATTCGTCCGTAGTATAAGTATTATATGATCCCTTTTCAGAACGCAAAAAACTACAGCCCCTCGAGTTGATAGTGATTTGTTATCGCCATTCCGTATTTTTTCCCTTTCGTCTCTCTAGATACTAGGTTCCCCGGCTAGCGGGCCTATCTTGCACAAACTCCTTTTTTTTGCATTTGGCTTGAACTCACTTTCCCACCGCAGAAGGGTAGTTTAGTACGAGTTGTTTATCTACCGTTGGGAGCTGCTTTCATCTTGGTGATGGCAATCGTCCCCTGCCGTGTCGGCCTTGAATAACCTTTTTTTTTTTCCTATACCCGCAGCCCATCGCAATTGCTGTGTGAGATCTTCACCAAGGGGTGGCAGCTTCCCACTTTCTAGTGGCATTTTGACCCCTTACAGGTAGTTTGCTTTGGTGTGCAACCCCTAGCTAGGGACTCCTCAGGGAGTAGCGTATCGACCATAATAGCCATTATCTCCAACTATCAATCCTTATATCAACAGGAAATCAATTGGGAAGTAACTCCATAGTTTGGTTTCTCAAAAATACCGTGATCTAATTGAGAAGATTAAGGAAGAACAGGTAATTTATGTAGGAGGCAGGGAATTTTGAACTCTACCCCGGTTGGTAAAAGCTTGACCTAATACACTAAATTAGCACCTAACTTATGTAAAGAACTCGCAAGTCCTATTTAGATATGGTAGGCTCATGCTAAATTTGGATCTACCCCAAAAGCTCTTGAAATCCGCCATCAGATTCTTAGTCTAAGATAGCACGCGATTGGTTTAATTTGACAGGTTAACCGAATTGTGAATACCAGTTAACGAAATCCAACGTCTTCAGTTAGCCGGTCTCTAGAGCATGTCAAGAAAACGCTGATCCCCTTCAGGCAAGAACTTCTGACTCAGAATCCGGAGATTACCGGGCTGCCGGAGATGCTGGATTTCAGCAGTTTTATTGAATTCTTGGCACGTCTAGTCTACTCGAGTAGGCGTCGCACACATTCCGAGTGCTCACACCATCGAACCCACACTGCCCAAATTGACAAGGTGCTACACTGCACTCGTACGTGTTCGAGTATCCGCAATGCGTCGAGAGAAAAACCGGCGGAAAGCTGACGGAACCGGCTCCTCCCACTTGCACCTGTGAGGACATGGCCCTTGGGTATCTGTTGGGCGTTGTTTCTAGTTTCGCCCGTGAGGCCGGTGGGCATGATAATAACCCGACTCAATACTCAGTGAAAGTGGCCCGAATACCGTGTGACAACAGAAGCCAACACCATGACGTAGTGGGGGTCTGCATGGGGATGTGTGGTATTCGATTTCTTCTCCCTGAACACTTAATTGAGCACTGGTACTGCCGCAAACCTTAAGTTCTAAGTTCTAAGTGTTTGCTGGCAGTACCAGCAGCGAAAGGTAATAGCACTTTATGATATCATCAGATTTGGGAACAAGAGCACCACTCTGATGCGCTGACGGCAATATGTGGCCGGGGTTTAAATCCCGGTGGACTAGATAATGGGGATCTAATAAGAGAGATTGGCGTTACGGAGAAAAAGAGAAAGAGTGGCTCCTGACGAAGCTTGCAAACCTAGGAAGTTTTTTTACGGTATTCACCCGAGCGGTTTACTATTCTGCCGGTACCTCATTAAAATTATCCGCAACCACTACAAGAGCTTAAAGTCTCCTATATGTAATGGAGAACGCCTTCTACTACGAAATTTTATCCTACTAGGGCGCTGGTGTCGGTGGTGTATATATTTTACTCTTGCGCCCTCCTTTCTATTTTCTCTCCTAATAGCTCAGTAGGGCCCGACCTGCAACACACATTACTCACAAGTATTTTAGGTTTACGGTAGACGGCGGGCCTGTCAGTTTTCAAACCCGGAAATGATGAGCAGGTTGGGTTTTTCAACCGTTTTTGCTCTAAAGCGCTTCGGTCGATCTCCGTTTTATCCCTGAAGACCCGCCCTTCAGCTATCGGTATATGGCTTCCCAGTGCTGGGGAGGTCTCCCCTACACTAGGTCCGCTTTACATAACCTATTGCTTCCCCAAGAATTCACTCAAGCGGAAGGAAGGCCCGGACTTCACGAATTGGATACAGCTCCGGGTGAATTGGACCGCGCTAAAGTTCTCCACGGGACCTTCGAATTTCTTACACAAACCTCTATTACTGTAATGCTGCTCGGGGATCTAGCCCTTTTCTCGCTCTCCCCCGAAGCAACGCTGGGGAACCAGCCTTGATTCGGTCGAGCTGGTACAGATTTTGGTGCGCTAAGAAACGAAAAAGTTGAAATTTGACGATGAGGAGCTAACTTGGGTGAGATTGCATGTAGTCTACGAGAATCGCTGGAAACAGGCTTCAGTCGAAGTTTTGGTGGTGGGGAAACTGGGGCACTATACGAGCACAGTATCTCGTGGGCGGTCTAAGACGGTAAAATTCGCGACTGAGTGGATGAGTGACTTCGTCGTTGTGGTCAAGTCACTCGACCATTTGCAGGGTTTGTACTAGTACGTCTATCAATTGAGCTCAATTAAAATCGTAGAAAAGGCACTCAGTCCCCTAATCGTGAATTTTACTACCTTAGACCAAGGGATAATTGTTTTATTATCCTAACATCCGGATCTTAACTTAGTTTGATATTAGCTTAGTATGCCAAGCAAGTACAAGTACGAGTACCAGCGAGGGGTATATCCCCAAGGGATAACCCTACAGGTGCCAGTTATTGCTTACTGACACCGAAACCCCCTCGTGCTCAAGGAATTATTAAAACTGCAAAATTTGTATGATATAGAAAGATGGGTAACTCCCCCCCTGGGTAGGATTCCGAGAGGTTGTGTATACTGGATCGGCAGCCCAAGATTACCAGGCGAGCACCCATACACAGGTAGTGGGAGTACAGTACTGAAATATTCTTCCGGGGGAACCATGTCCGGCTCCCGGGTCGGTTGTCACGGGTACCGCTGCGGTGGATTACACAACAAGGCGATTGGCCAGGGACAATAACAGGAGTGATTTCCTATGACAGCAGCTCGCTTGCCCCTCTAGAGTGACCAGGTCCTGGCAGATGGTTGCTAATATCATGTATCCCCCCCAAGCTGTTACAATGCTATGCGAAGGGGGCCCAAGAGGGTGTAATTAGAAAGGAGTTGTATCCTAACATGGGCGTGAGATCGTATCCATACAAAATGTACAATGTAGTATAAAAGCCGTATAATATTATAATAAAATACGTCCCACCTCCAAAATTTGTTTTTACCACATGTTCAAATAGAGGAAGGATATCCCGGTCAAGTTAAGCCGTAAGTGGGAAAGATTGTATTCTGTAATGAGAAATTGAGCGACAAAATATGAGAATGAAAAATTGATTGCTAGTGAGAGAGGTGGGAAATCTTCCTCCATTAAATGCTATTCGATTTTATTGTATGTTTGATATAAAAAAGAAACTTCAAAAATATCGTATAATTATTATTATAATATGATAGCATAATAATATTCGTATATCTGACTGCCCTAATCCTAACCACC
>QLOI01000268.1:0-12569 GCA_003313605.1 Tuber umbilicatum | reverse complement strand
GGTAGCGCCTGTATATGCCAATGGCTTAAGTGTCTCATCACGGGAGTCCGTAGACCAAGCTATTGTGTCGAAGACAGTAGAAGACGATAGACTTGTCAAACATAATGGTTGTCTACGAGACTTGCATAGACGAATACGAATGGGACAGTGAGTTCGATATTAGACTAGCTTATCATTAACTTGTTAGTTCGCCACTAACAGGACAGCGATATGAAGAGTTTTCTCCTGCAGTTGATTGCATGTATCAGGATACTGCATGAACACTTCACGTCGGATAATGAACTAGCAGAGCCGGCAAACATTCGGTGTAATGTTAGCCCGAGGCCCAGAGGAGATGGGCATGCTCGCGATGGTGGTGAGCTTAGGAGTGATGGAGAGGAGCTAGCAATATAATTCTACTTAAGTATATACGAGACCTCTTCTCCTAAGGTGATCAACTATCCTCTCGAGAACTTATTGAGTAAAGCTGCGGCTTAACGATATTAAGTTTCACCGTTAAGGTTTTCTCTTATACATATTTGTTCTTCACTTCGCGTACGAAGAAAGCTTCGGTACGGCCGAATCCTTGAGATCCATCTTCCCACAGGGAGCCCCCGTTACAGTGGCCGTACTGAAGCTCTCTTCATACACAAAATGTAGAACAAATATGTAAGAGAGAAAACCTCAACAGTGAAACTTAATATCGTTAAGCCGCAGCTTTACTCAAATAAGTTCTTGAGAGGATAGTTGATCGTCTTAGAAGAAGAGGTCTTGCATATACTGAAGTAGAATTATATTGCCAACTCCTCTCCATCACTCCTAAGCTCACCACCATTGTGAGCATGCCCATCTCCTCTGGGCCTTGGGCTAACATTCTACCCAATGTCAGCCGGCTCTGCTAGCTCATTATCCGACCTGAAGTGTTCATGCAGGATCCTGATAAATGCATTCAACTGCAGGAGAAAACTCTTCACATCGTTGTCCTGTTAGTGGCGAACAAACAGGTTACTGATAAGCTAGTCTAATATTGAACTCACTGCCCCATACGTATTTGTCTATGCAAGCCTCGTAAACAACCACTCAAGGGTATCATTACGTTTTACAAGTCTATCGTCTTCTACTGTCGCTGACACGATAGCTTGGTCTACGGACTCACTTGACAAGGTACTTAAGCCATTGGCTTATACGGGCGCTACCCGCAGCCACTGACGATAAGCACCTCAGTCAAGACCAGACTACTACGATCTAGAGCTCGCTAACAACCTCCAGACATCTTACAGTCTTTCGGAGACATACTGGAGTCAAAGGTCTACTACTTAACCGGAGGCCTCCTGGGCTCCCGGTATATCTTACCTACCTACCACTGTAGGCTTATACGGATCAGTGGTGTATGCACCCAAGTATAACTTCTCCTGTAACCATTCGATCGCGCCATGCCCCCTCATATATCCTGTGAACAGCTTCCTGTCGGAAGGACGGCGACAATGTATATAGTATTATGCCGCCGTCTTCAATCATAGGCTTTTACTAGTGAACAAGCAACTTCTTTTCCGTCAGCCCATGACGCATTCTCTGTACATCGGGGCCAGAGTGGGGTGTTGGACTTAGATTTTCCAATTTTCGCCAAAGACAAGATTTTCGTCGGTTCGCAACTCAACAACGGATTACCCGCTTAAGCCCTAATTCAAACCTTCTACATAATCCTGCGTAACAAACATTCCTATGACTTTTTCCGAAACTTCGTGTAACCTTTTACGCTCAAGGTAGGGTAACTCCTATTCAAAAGTAGGGTAACCACTTTGCCAAGGTACACTAACTATATTTCCTAAGGTAGGGTAACTACCTACCTTGGGTAGGGTAACTCGCTAGAACTCTCAGAGACCTTCCAAACTCGCAGCATAGACTTATCCCTACCCATCCGGTATACCTTTCTAGTTCGCAGTCTAAGCATTACCATTTGCTTAGTCTACATGGTAATCCTTTGGTAGAGTTACTAGACTAGCCTAACCGTAACCCTTCCGGGCTCCGGCATGGGATAAGACTAACTCTTTTGTAAGGTCCTGCATGGTCGTTACTCTAGACTAGCCTAACCGCAACTCTTCCAGTCTCCGGTATGGGATTAGTCTAAGTCTACTGTGAGATCCAGCAGGGTCGTTACAACAGAATACGGCTTTTGAAGGTCTGATAGAATAATTCGTTACGGCTCCTATACTTTGTCATTTCTATCCTGGGCTAGACATACTGGTAGAAACGGGCGCAAGTGATTTTGCCCTCGGATATGTTCTGTCACAATTCCTGGACAAGAAACTTCACCCGGTAGCGTTCCACTCACGAAAATTGAAGTTGGCAGAACAGAACTACAAAATTCACGATAAGGAACTACTGGCGATAATGGAAGCATTTAAGGAATGCAGACATTACCTTTTGGGAACCGAAAAACCAGTTATGGTGTATACAGACCACCAAAATCTATAACATTTCCTGGAAAAATTGCCCACTAAAGTTAGAATCTAACAATTGTTCCCGATGTGACGGAGTTTCTACCAAAGTTTTTACCTTTCGTGGGAAATAGTTTCCCATAATCGTCATGCCCTGGCTTGAATGGAGGCGCACATGAGTGCGAATAGCCACAAAATAACTCTAAAACCAGTTAGCTTACCAGTAGAATAAACAGCAGCTTGACTACGCCTCCGTAATCCATTTTACAATCGTCAGGACATGACAAGTATGACTGCTTTAGTGTCATTTCCAGTCAAGCCAAATAATGCGGTACACCCTTTCACCACCCACCCCCTACTCTCTCCTCCCTCCCCCTCCGGCTCCCCTCCCCTATGACCCGATTCTGAGCTCAATCTTTGCTTTTATTTTTTTCTCCCTAATAACGCCACGGGTCATCTCTACTTGTATTTTCTATCCAAGATACTAGTTACACAATGAGTACATTGTGCCGGTAGTGGCTACTCCGATTGCTACCAGTGGAGACCTGTCAGAACCGAGGTCAAAAATAGTGCTTCTGTCAGAGGCACAACTCTCTCATGCTATAAAGGACAACGGAGTAGCAGTCACACAGCCACAATTCAATCACCGAAAAAAAGACTTCGACCGAAATCACCAACACCTCCGGTAATACTCAAGCCCCTCCAAACTGCCCCCAAACCTGCCGACAACCTCGACAGAATCTCCATCAATTTCATCCAACGTCCTACAGGTGTACCCTGGAACAGAAAGCACCTTTTTCCCGAGATCATGTCCACTAATCTCAAGGAGGTTCTGGCGGGTCTGTCAGATCTTAGGCTGGGAACGTGGTTGGAGGAGCGAAATGAAGGAACATTTAGATCTGGCAAGATTGCAAATTACCTGCTTGCAAACTGGATTAATGAAAATCACGAAATCTTGGAGAGTGATGACCTACGATTCGAATACAATTATCTGAGCCAAACTGTTCAAATCCAATGTATGGCACTCCCGACCCACGAATCTCTACACCTATATTTTAGCCGCGAAGTCGCAGTCTCGCTAGCCGAAATGTTTGGAAGACAACAGGCAAGAAATATGGTTACTGTGGGTGGTTCTGGAACCAGTATGAGGCCCCGTATATTCTTTAATTCATTTTAAATAACATTTTCTAGACTTTTCCGGATTTACAGGAGATGGACTTGGCACCTCCAGAAAACTTCCAGATTCCTACATTCAACTCCCAGGAGGAAGATTCCCTACCGTCGTATCCGAGGCGGGTTGGGCGGAGTCCTTTGAAGACCTAATGCAGGATGCTTGCCTATGGCTTCTTCATACAAATGGAGAAACCAAGATTGTCATCGTACTTGCTTTTGATGAAGAGAAGCCGAAAGCACAAGTCGAAACTAGCCCTCTGCATCCCGAGCCTACCATTCTCTCAACAGCCAACCATGATGGGACGACCCTTTCCCCCACTAGTGACGATAACTTGAAGGAAATACCCCATACAACAACCAGCAACCACGAAGCGAGCATTCCCCCAATCACAAGCAATGAAGCAACCATCCCCCCAACTACTGCCATTGAAGAGACCACTCCCCCAACTGCCAGTAGCGATAGCTCTGAAGAGAGTCTCATCAATAGTATCAACGAAGAAACAGACCTCAACGATTTAGCGGAACAGCTTTTCGCCTTAAACGAACAAGGGAAGCTCGAACACCCATTACTTGGAAGGGTACATGCAAGTCTACATATTTTCAAGGCATCCCCAGAAGGCGACGAAATTGTGGAATCATTTTCTACAAACTTGTTACCACCCACAACCAGCGGGCAGTGCGGCACCCAATGAGTTTGGAATTACCCTTCGAGATATGTTGGGAAACCTGGTCCCTTCTGGACATGATCCGGCATATGAGATTACATTCCCATTAAGTTATTTAAAGCAGGAGATTGAAGACTCTATTCCACGAACCACCTGGCTCAGAGCTACCGATCGTGCATACAAGCTGTTGAAGGACACTGTTGGGTTGGATGAGGAGCCCACATTTGCTCAAAGAAAACGTCGGCGGCTAGACCCTATTGGGCTATGGAAGTAGTTGTTTCTCGCTTCTATTCTCTTGTAATAGTAGATCTTTTTCACAGCACCCCACTCCTATTTTCTTGTAACAGTAGATCTTTTTCACAGCAGTAAATATCATCACAGCAATAAAAGTACTGGTCAGGAACAGCTCATATCGTGGCCTTTCTCTTCTTTTGCACAAATCCTTGACTATCCTCCTTTGATGGAGGTGATAATAACACCGCATGAGAGGGGGTGAAACTCAGGGACCTCCTGCTAACTGCGCTTGGGTCAATTTCGTGAGGTATACAGGGCAAGCTTCGGAATGCCGATATATTCACTTCTATCCAGGAGCAACGAAGAGGGGGTACAAATAATGGGTGGATATTGGTATCTTCCGAAGGAGTAATGAACGCATATATCAATATGAGATAGCTGTGAGCAAAGGAGGGAAGAACAGGTCGAGAGAGAGAAGGACGACAGGAAAAATGCGAGAAATTGGCTGTGAGTTGATTCCTCCCAACGACTTCTAACAGTTCTAATTCGAAGCTGGTATCCAAAACCTGCACGTACTGCCGACCTACTCCATCCACTATGTTCCAGGAAGGCATATGGTCGTGAGATCCAGCGAAGTGTCGCATCGAGGACGCCAAAGTACTAGTAACAGTACTAGCGCAACTCAACAGCTTTGCTCCTTGACACCTTAACCACCGAACCAGCCAGGCACTTCACTCAGTATTACCGTGGGAACAGGTCCTCATCTTGCTGGCAAGTTGATTTGGATTTTCTCCTCCTTTTTTTGTCCAAGTCTAAGGACAACCAACAAATTCTAATATTATTCATTGATTATATTAGGGGGTGGATACGCTCTCGAGAGGGAATGAGCTATTGGCGCTTATCGCTGATAGGTAACGGCGAGGTCACTTCGTGTTGTTCGAGGAAGTGGTCGCTGACTAGATATCAATGATGAAAACGGAAGGAGGTTTCGCTTGTATGAGTGACTAGGTTTGGACGACACCGTGGATTGAAATGGTATAATATGAGAGTGCTATGATATTCCTGATGTATGGTAGCCTTGTTCAAGGCATTGTCTCCGACGTTCAAGTCCCTCGTCGCGAATGCGGTATCCTTGCCTTATGCACCTTAGTACCAGCCGAGTGATATTCTATGATGCCGGGATGTCGTTAATACAGTATGTGGGTTAGTTTATTCGTGTAATCGTCAGCATAAATACAACGGGGGGCGAAAGGAAAGTGGGAGAGGACGTGGGTTCGATTTAGGTTTTAGAGCACAGATTCCCTCCTGGTTGGCTTTAAGCTGGGGAAGTGAAGTCCGAAAAGTGGGTAAAGGGATGGGTAGAAAATATCTCTTGGCCTGCAGTGTGCATGTACATCTAGCTCTCTTTCGTGCCCACTATGGGCGCCCTGGGTAGCTGTGTTTTGCTCGAGCGATCTGCTAAGTCGGGATTAGCATCTGCTCGATACGGTTATACAGCACCACCACTTCGTCTTGCCCGTCCTTTTTGCAGCAGGCAAAATCAAAAGACTTCCGGTCTCACAGATCCATTGCATTCAGATCAAGAAATCAGGTGCAAAGAGCTTCCTGCGGAAAAAAAAAAATCCATATAATAAGTTAGGCCATAGCATACAGCGTAGTTTGATACGTTAAACTCCTTCGAGTTGTTTCCGTGCTAGGAAACCCCTTTGCGTTGGAAGAGAGATGTCTGAAGGTGAATGCAAGGGGTTTCGCCCAGAACAGCAGGGGCGAGGCGAGACGCCTGATAGGGGCTGTAAACTCCTCTGGGCATGGGGTTATCAGTAGTAGGAGGCGTAAGGTTGGTGACAATATGGGGGATCCGATGGAGCAATTCTAAGAGCTTGTGGGGGCCTTTGAAGGGCCGGTTAAATGCCTAGACAACTTAGGAAAACTTCGGAAGTAGTGGCATAGGACCCTCTAACTCATGGTCGGAATGGCGACGGCATGGAGTGGATATTCTTATAAAGCTATGTTCTTGGCGGATTTTTGGTATTTTATGACCAGGCGTGACTAGCCACGTACACAGGATTCTACAGTAGTCCCTATCGAGGGGGCAAATGATGATATTATAGTATTAATATTCGAAGTCTCATGAAGCCTTTCCGTTCTTCTGACTATATTCACCTCCCCCAACACCGAGCCGATCTGTAAGAAAACTAGAAGAAGGGTGTGGGCTATGATTAGCTACATAACCGCAATAATATTGTTGGCGCTATTCTTACATTGAGGAAAGGTCATTTGAAATTTTTGTTATGACCTCTAACTCGCTAGAGTTATGCCTGGGCTCTGAATATTCGGGAGCACAAGTGCACATCCTCCAGGAGGGCAACCGGCTGTTTAAAAAGCGTTGGTAATTGCTTCCGGGATCTCAGGCAATCCCACTACAAGATGCCTGAAGAGGCCTCCGGTCATGGCAACTAGTATTTCTTCTCTCTGCCCGCCCGCGGTAATTGCAAGAGAGGAAGGCAATAGTTGCTCAATCGCCAAGTGCCTAGAGAGTCTCCAGAGCCCCGCGATTATAATAACTGGCGTCCGTCCTTTCCGTCCTCAGTAATAATAGTACAGGTAAATAACATTAGTATTTAGATTAGTGGTCCCATCGCACAGCGCGTCGATAACTGAGGAGCTGGGATAATGTAAGCAGTGGTCTGAGTGTATACGGGCTTCAAATCCTACCAGATGAAAGCATTTTCTGTTGTGGGGGGCCCATGACAAATTAGGATGACACTACTTCCATCTCCCAGCCATGCTTGAAACTCACTGATTTGCGGCATCCGCCCCCCCTACGCCTTCGACAGGAGTACTGGCCATATGATTGTGCCGCTCAGATTATATCTGGGATGGATCCGCGATTGCTCATCACCGCTGGCAGCGGGGCAATTGCCCATAGTAGTGTTGTTCGAGTTTGTGGTATTGAGATTACCACACTGGTTGGATGAGTATTGGTTGGTGTTTGGTTTGATTTTTTTGAGCAGGAATGATGGGAGGCGAGGTAGAGGCAGAGATGGAGGGGCCTACTCCTGATAAAGAGGGGAACACGCTTGTATACTCCAGTAGATATAATTTCTCCGGACCGAGCCCTCTTTTGGGGCCGGCCTAAATTCAGAGGGTGCTACCGCTCGCTTGAAGGCCTACGGTACGAACTCCAGCTGGTTATCATTCAGACTCTTGGGTGTGGTGCTCTGGGCTACACATGGATCACACTAATAGACCATCATTTGGCTAACACCATCAGAAACAACTTATCCCGTACCGCACCCGAGTGAAAAAAAAATACCCTTTAAAATCGCCCTCACCAAATTTGGTACCTTCAGCTGCCCTCTAATAGTCTGTAATATCTTATTTCCCACTTCCGCCATGTCAAGGGGCATGTGATATAGCTGGTGGAAGTGCCCTATAAGTTAGCGCATTATTCCTATAGCGATTGGAAAGATTATCATAAAATATCACTCGTATTCGTGTGCCCATTACCATAATAACTAGGGCACTCACTTGGAGTCACCCCCCCATGCGCTTGCACGCCTTACAGCATCATACAGTGAGTGCGATCGGCGAAGGGAAACCTTCCAACCGTTTCTCCAACTCTTACGCAATAAATAACTCCTGGAAGGCGCTCAAGAAATCAACTCGGGTAGGGATGCATACTTTCATACTCGTCTCCCATCATCCTTGCCAGCCCAGCCCCTTCCGCGTGCACTATTTCATTCAGTCGCTCCCACTCCTTCCGGATGGTGCGCCATGTGTGCTGCCACCAGCCCGAAGCCTTGATGCCTGTCCCGAACCAAAATTCGATCCGATATCGAAAATGGCGGGCGGAACTACGACTGTTGGTGCCAGAGAGATTTCCACCTCCACCGCGTCCCTCCCCCCACAGTCCCGATAGACACCGCAGTCTCTGGCTGCCCTCCCTGTTTCCCCCTCTTTCCTCTCACAAGGCCACCCAGGTCAATTCCGACACCCCTTCAGGAACACTCTCCCGCCGGGATATTCCTGCGGTAGCGGAATTCATTCTTAGCGGGAAGTACGAAAATGTAGTCTTTCTGGTACTATACCCCTCTTTCTCAAAGCCCCCACCATCATAAAAAGCTAATATGTCCCATAGTGCGGTGCCGGAATCTCAACCTGCACCGGTGTCCCAGGCTTCTGCACACCGGGTAGAGGCTTCTACCTCAACCTCCAAACAGTAAACCTCCCTCACCTGGAGGCCATCTTCGACATAAACCTCTTCTGCTCCAATCCCCATCCTTTCTACACCCTGGCCAATTTATCCCGACCGTCATACACGACTTCATATCGCTAACGACGAGGAAGAGCTTGCCTCACAAGGGCTTCACCCAGAACACGGGCATGCAGGAACGCGCCGCGGGGGTTCCACCGGAGAAGCTTGTCAAAGCCTACAGCTTTTTCGCGGGGCAGTGGTGCATCGAGTGTCAAGCCAAGTACCCGGTTGATAGGATGAAAAAGCACCTTCTCACCGGAAGTGTTCTCCAGTGCGAGACTTGCGCCGGGTTGTGAAGTCGAATATTGTATTCTTTAGGAAGAGCTTGCCAAGGGGGTTTCATGCGGGGCTTAGAATGGTCAAGGAGGCAGACTTAGTGATCATAATGAGGAGCTCAATGAGTGTTTACCCGTTTGCGGGGCTTCCCGGACAGGTGAGGAAGGGGGAGGTTCGGGTTTTAACCGGCAATGAGAGGGTGGTTGGATAGATGGCCGGGCGGAGGACGTTCTTTTGCTAGGCGGGTATGATCGAGGGGTGAGAAGGGTGGTCCCAGAGCTGGGGTGGACGGAGGACCTGAAGGAAGTTTAGAGGTTAGTCGGAAGTGGAGGCAGAGAGCAGCGAAGATGCCGAACCGGTGGAAGGCATGGACGCGAAAGTCGGCCGCTTAAGTGAGGGAGTTGAGCGTAGCCTATCCATCGTTGACATCTGGAAGGACAACATCACGAAAGACCTCTCCACCCAAGAGACTCGGATCGCTGGATGGTCGAGGCCGACCTTCGCAGCGAGAAAGGTGATGTCAGGCTTGTGGACCGGAAGGAGCTCGGGGGGGCCGCGGCCGACCAATCGACCGGTCTTTTCAGAGGGTAGGACTAACCCTGATACTGCCGCTCGGGAGCCGGAGTATCCGGTGGGGAAAGTGGGTAGCGTGGGGGGTGAATGATGTACACACTCGAGTAAATGTGGGAAATGGAGGTGGGGACGTTTGTATTTATAGTTTTAGCTATTCTTGCTTTTTCGGTCCTCGCGGTGTGTCGGTTTGTCGGCTGTTTCTCTTGAGCAATAAGTACCGTACTCCAAGTACGAGTACTACTATGGATGATATACTTCAACCTTTTTACATTAGGCTTTTCCTACTTACGGAGTGAACCTAGCATAAGGCTATTCTACCTAACGTTTCATAAAGTATTTAGATGCCTTGGCGCCGAGATATACCCGAATATTTCATCTTAGTGTCAGAGCATCTGAATACTTCATGAATCGCCAAGTACCGGGATTGTGGGTGGGTCTGGCGAAGTCCCTCTAGTTTGCTCGTTGGCCAATTAGCCAGTAGTGAGACCGGGTAGGGTTTGTTTCGGTGCCGTGCGTTCGCCAGACTTTTTCTCCGCCTTTAAAATGCTACTATATGACACCAAGATTGGCTGCACCGATGGTCACGAAGATCTGATCATTGGCATGTGCGAATGAAGTTCGCCGCATGATATAAAACTTCTTTTTTTTCTTTCTTATAAACTTTGTTCACTTTGATTTTTCTGTACTAATTTAAAGCGTCTGCCCTTCTTCACCCTCCTGTGAAAACACAGAGCAAAATCCTTTCCTTACCCTACCACCTCTCCCTTTTCTAATAGCATCACTTTCACACTCTTTCCTCCTGCGCTTCCATCCTTTTTTTTTTACCCCCTCTCCTGCGCTCCCTACCCCCCTGCGCCTCTCCTGCCCCTTCCAATGTCCTCATTCTCCCTTCCTCACTCTTCTTTCCCAGCCAATCCACACCCCCTTCTACCCACGGTAACAATTCCCTCCCCCTACCCATCTCTCCTTCAATACTGCCCTTTCCACAAACCTTCCCGCTCTGCACTTTTGCTCACACCCTATCACTAGCCTGGGGCGAGAAGTGATCGGAAAAAAAGTGGTTGGCGTAACACCCCTTCTGTTTCCTTATACCCAAGGTATAGTATAGTATCCGCGTCATAAATAATCACTCTCGTCGCCACCTACATGTCAATTGCGTGTTCGTGAAGCTCAACTTGGGCGCCAGATGAATTCTGCATCATACTACCCCTCTATCATATACTTAAACCAATACTAGCACCCTTCCGGCTTTCGGTTCCTTGCGCTCCCCCGGTCTTACTTGTATTCATGTCCTCATCAACAACACTGCGGCCGGTTTGTGTGAACCCCTTCCACCGACTACGCTTGATTCCGGCATTGATAACCCCAAGTCCACCGCGCTGAGCATATGATAATAATGCTATCATAGAGATATGGGCGAAATGCTCCACTGACCTGGTATGATACACGTAAGTATGTGGGCCTCTAGGTGCCCATGGATATTCGGAACCGCTCATTCGCGGGAAGCTTGACGCAATTAGCGAGTTATCCACCGGTGACTTTGCAAGTGAGGGGAGGGGGAGGAACAAGGGGGACAGCCAGAGGCTGCGGTGATTGTCAGGACTGTGGGGGAAGGGGGGCGGTGGCAGTGGGGGTAGGAGTCTCTCTGAAACCAGCCCAGTTAGATCCGCGCACCATTTTTGATCTCGGATCGAATTTTGGGTAGAGAAAGAAGTCAAGGCCTGGGGCTTGTGTCAGCAGAAATGGCTTCCCACCCAGATGGAGCAGGAGTGATGGAACGAAATAGTGTTTGTAGAAGGGGCTTGGCTCATGGTAGTGGAGGGCAAAAGTGATGGCTAGGACGATAGGAGAGAAAAAGAAGAAAAAAGGTTGATTTCACCCGGGCTCGAACCAGGAGCCATCATTGCATTAGATTGATATGACAACCAACTACACCACAAAACCACGCTAACTGAATACAACATTAGCGTCTTGTTACACAAAGTTACCGTTGCTGGAGGCCGCTCAGGCAAGTCTTCTGCCCCTTACTCCAGAAAAAGTATTGACCATCTCGAATATTATTCTCATATCCACACCTATGCTTGAGCAGAGGTCGGAGCCTTGGCTGGGGTGAATTAAAAACAAGTATGTTCCGACCGCTGCATGCCTAACTTGAACCTGGGGTGGCATTGCAAAGTGTGCCAAGACTCCCGCATTATGAGTAGGCAGGGTAGTCTTCAATGCATAACTGTATGGGGCAGTACTTGCGGCTAGGCCCAGCATGGAAAAGTAGACTAAAGCAAACACCGTACTCCATATTTTTATTTCTCCGGCAATGATGCTTCATCTCCACCCACCACCTTCTCAACCGGTACAATAATAACTGCGGAACTATTTCTGGTAATTTGCCTCAAATTTCAAGAGTGATAAGGGTTGCACTTTCCAATTTTTACTGACACTCCAGAGTTCAAAGGCCCCATCAACTGTCAGATGATTCTCAGGAGAGGTTTCTTGGGCTTATGCTGGTACAGTCGCGGGACTACTGCAGGTTCTCATCTCCCCTCCTCAATTTCATGCCTTATACTAATAAACTTGGTGCAGCGAAGGCGCCTCTTTCTCCTCTGAATATGCAACGACTGTGTAACGGGGGCTCCCTGTGGGAAGATAGATCCCAAGGATGCGGCCGTACCGAAGCTTTCTTCGTATGCAAAGTGAAGAACAAATATGTAGAGAGAAAACCTTAATGGTGAAACTTAATATCGTTAAGCCGCAGCTTTACTCAATAAGTTCTCGAGAGGATAGTTGATCCTCTTAGGAGTAGAGGTCTCGCATATACTTAAGTAGAATTATATTGCCAGCTCCTCTCCATCACTCCTAAGCTCACCAACATTGCGCGCATGCCCATCTCCTCTGGGCCTCGGGCTAACATTACACCGAATGTTTGCCGGCTCTGCTAGTTCATTATCCGACGTGAAGTGTTCATGCAGTATCCTG
>QLOI01000266.1:31680-51188 GCA_003313605.1 Tuber umbilicatum | reverse complement strand
ACCCCGCATTTGCAGAGTTTTTCATACCTTAGTAATCGCCGTTTCAGTCATACACTATCACTCAGTTGTTTTGATCGTCGAAAAGGTCTAATATTTTGAAAATACGGCACCACACTCTACGTTGCTTGGCGTTAATTTACTTGGCAATGCTAATGCCTTGGCGTGTTTGGTCACGTGGATATTCTCTTTCTTAACCTCTTGTCTTGTGTGACGAGCGGTGAAGGTGGATGTTGATGAGTAGGGAGGAACATACTTCGACATCCATAAATGGCTGGCTGATTTCCAAATTGCCACCTCCACTCTCGCGTCACCAAAGGCACTAAATTTAGCCAAATCTGACTGCAATAAAATCCCCAGCGGTTCAAGAACGCTAACAATTATTACCGAAATGCCGCTATGGGTAGCCAGGAGCCATGGGAATGATTTAGTTTTCGTCCCTTTCCCCGTAATAAATTGTGGATTGACCATTGCACGATAGGGGCAGCTCGAGGTGTCGAAATGTTCGTTTGCTATGCCCTAGAATTTGTGCGGGCGCCCATTAAAAAAGAAGTTACGTATTTTGAAAACTACGATTTTCACGGGCAAACCAACAACACAAGATATGTCCTATTCAGCAGAAATTTGGGTATTTCGGAATCTGTAACACCATTTGGTATTTGGGGTTGATACACAGTCAATTGGGGTGGGAGAAAGCCCTTCATAAGCCATGCGGCTGGAGGTAAACCCTTTCGGATACCATCGACAGAGAAATGTAGACTATCAACGTCTACCATACCATCGAAAAAGCGAAACCATTGCAAAAATGAACAGTACTATACCTGTGTTTTAACGAACAAAATGTTTGAATGCTCGCTTATCTATTTATTCATCAAACACAAGGAAGTTGAAAGACATTTTTAAGACGAACTGGGCCATAGGGTGACGCTTTTCTACTATCTTATCCAATTTTCTCTGGATTTTTGGCACAGCAAACCACCCAGAACAGACCGGCACACGGAAATATAATCAGAAGGTAAAAATTCTTAAAAACGTAACAATCAACTAGGTGTATTTTTTAACTATTCCACTTTATTTTTTCAGCCCTCTTCACAGTTTTAAGATTGGCTAAAGGCAACGCGATCCTTTGTAGAAGTTAAGCATTTTCGACGTTGGAAACGACATGCGCAGAAATCCGGCCCTCAGGCACTCCAATAGCGCCACCCAAAAGCTCCTTAAGGGAAAGAATTACGACCATAAGTATAGGCAACATGGCAACGATTGTGACGACCGCAGAGGAATATCCAACACAATGCAAGGCCCTGCGCCAAGCCCCCCCCCCAAGTCCCGTCATGCTCCGCTTCACCGGCAGTGATCCCAAACGGCCCGTCCGTTCGGCTTTAGGTACGGCCGGACCGACCCAGGATTTTCAAGAATGGCCGGGCCCGACTACGGGAAAGGGCCTTCCAAACCAAAACCCGCTGGCCGGAGATTCCGAGTAATGGCTTGTGCTTCTAGACTAGGAGATATCATAGTATAGAACAGGACTTGTTTTCATAACACGCTATTTATCTCGGACTTCAAACATTCTCTCTAAAGGCGCAATCTAATTTAGCTGTATCTAGAGAGGTTACCTTTACCCACGACTGTGCCAATACTGGAGTGGTATTCCCGCTGAGATGATTTTGTCGATCCGTCAACCTTATCTGCCCGTCTCGCGGCTCTACCAAGATACCCGTGGGCTTGGCACGGGCACTAGGGGTCATTACCCGGGCACCTGCAGGCTTTTTCCTGTGCATCTGGCGGGTTTGGCCTAGGTCGCTTCTAAATCCGGCCTGGCCGTTGCTTAGGAGCTGCCGGCCTTTGCAGGCTGCCTATATTTCAACTGGACTGACCAGGCTTTTTAAAACCACGACCGGACCGACCGGACTGCCGACCCATGGTCTGGACCATAGTCCGGACCGGCCGCTTGGGATCACTGTCCACAAGCTGGTGTACCTTCCTCTCCATTTTGGCCATGGTCCGGACGATTACACCACAAATGAGCAATGCGGCGAGCGTGAAGACCAGAAGCGAAATCTCCTGGGTGATGGTCGGAAGGCATCTCCCCGGCTGCTCTTGCCCCGGAGCGCCTATTAAGGCAGCCACCGCTGGGGGCTCCTGTCTCTCGACTGTTTTGTGGGTCAGCACCATTGGTATCTTTACCATTGAACGGGGGGGGGGGGGGGACAAACGAAGGCGCTTGCGGTGGTAACTCCACGGGTTCAACGTCGCTTCCTTGTGTTCACCGATGTCTGGAAAACTTTTAAATTTCCGACCTATCTTTTTTTTAGGTTTGGAGAGTGTCTCGAAAGGGACCCTATATCGTGGACGCGGCTGTCCAGTCGAGGGAAAGTGGGTAGACGGCGTATTGGGCTTGAGAATTGGCCTGGGGTCTGGTGTGAGTGGCTTGAGCTGTGCAGCCTCTCCCTTTCCCTCTTCTAAACAGGATTGGAAACAAGAGAATGAGAAAGACTCAGGACCGGACTTGGAACCGGGGCCGAAGGTTGGGAGCGGGTTACTCTCTAAACCGAGACCCGTGGTTGGTGGTGAAGCCATTTTGAAGGTTAATGGTTTTTGTAGCATGTGGGGTAATAAGTGAGCAGTTTATTGTAGTAGTTGTGGAGAGAGGTTTGGGGGAGGAGGGGGGAGGGTGAGGGGCAATATATACCTTGAATCGACTACCTAGCGTCTTAGAAGAGATCCCTTTCTGCTCGTTTGGTTGGAAGTGTCTCGCTGGCCTTAGCGAGAAGCCATTTTTAACAATCGGGAGCGAGAGAATTTTAGACTAGACGGATTTGTCGTTGCTAGACTACAACAAGACTAACTCAAACAGAGAACTAGGGGACAACGTATGTAAGTACCGAACGGGGAAGTGGCAACCTCTAACCACAAAAAGTCAACTTTCTCAACTACTCTATAATAGTAATAACAGTAGGGGGTATGACAGGTGAAGCTTTGCTGGCCCCCGGGTAGTTCGTCCCCGGAAAAGGGGATCCTGAAGTGGTTTCTGCACCTACCCAGCGGTTAACTTACATCGGAAGACACCAAAAACTTTACGATTTCTAGACAACCTAGAACCCGAATATCTGGCAGGTTGTTCTATTGAGAATCCGTGTCTCAAGTAGTAAACCCGCTGGTTCGTAGTTGAGTCTCAGGTGAGGAGGCGCTTGGAAACCAGGAGCATAAAAGCTTTGCCCTTTATGAGGCAATTTACATATCTCAAGGAAAAGGGCTGTGGATACTACCCACCACCCACATCCGCAGAGTTCTCGTAACTCGCCTGGTACCCCCATCAACACGTACCAAGATAGCAAGACGGGGACGGCTCTTTTTCGGGAAATCTTTTCTACCGTGTAATCATAGATTCCATGAGGGTTTAGAATATTTTTTTTCCCCAGTAAATAGCTCTTGCAATCCCTCAGCTGAAGGCTGCCAAGATTTCGAGATACGTCAGACGTTACGAGGACTTTGTGAACACGAGTGTGCGAGTGGGCTCCTGGCGGGAGCTATGCCAATTCGGGGGGTATGTCGGGATAAAAAAATACTCGGGTAAACAGTGTAAGTAGGAACTAGAATTAGCATTTGGGACGGTACCGGCGCCCACATTGGAGTTTGTACTGAAATATACTTTCCATGCGTATCTGCCCTCCCAACACACAAACCCGAGCCACCTCGAGTCGATATAGCTCCCGACATGAGTCTACTTGAGTACTCGGGGTTGATAAAAGTCGTGCCCCCCTCCACCACGAGACGTAGTATTTATGTATGGACTAAGCTAGAATAGGAAAATTCGAGTGATTGTGGGTGAGTATTTTTCGGTGGTTTATGATATCAACGAAAAGTCCGGTCTGGTAACACAGCTTACTGGCCCAGCGCTTGCGTTGACAACTCGCCGGGCGAGACCGTTTGCATTACCGGACGCGAAATACTTACACCCAAACGCAGTGCCATAATATACTATATTGAGAGGGCCCCGGTATAAGACTTCTTTGTGATAATGTAAGGGCTTGTTGTCTGACATTGGCCTTTCTATTAACTCTTCCATCTCATTTTTTCAAAGACCCGGTGGCTGAGATATGCCTTGGTTGGAATTTCTATTTTCTGTGCTGGTAAATGGCGTCCAACCCGGTAGTCGCTCGCTCCCCTATGGCGTACGGTACGTTGATCGTTCCTGGATGAGAGTCACTATCGGTGGGTCCAGGTACCCGTCAAAACACAACAAAATGCCTGGGATTTCCCTGTTCCCGGGAGTCGCGATTTGCCCCCCCACCTATTAATCAGTTAGATGGGAAAATCTTTACCAATAGATAGCTGAGGACCTAGTGGTTCTGAATTTTGGATTTCTGTAACGACGATTTTTTCTATGGGCACACTTATCAATTGGCGTGACCGATCTTAGGGGCCGAGAACTCGTACCAGTACTCATAAAATAATACCCGTCTTTCCGCTATAGTCTAAGATGTATTGCATCATGCGCTCCAAAATTCAGACCCCATAATTAGAATACTAAATATCGCTATCTTACGAAGAATTGATCTACCTCCCCCCCAGATGGTCGAGTTCCGGCACTGTATGAACACCATTTTAAGTATAAAAAAGGTCATCGAGGATAACTTTGTTACCTCACTGTATCTTTTCTGTGGGTTAGCTTCAAGTTCGTATCTGACCTGCATTGTGATTACGCTGTCCTCAAGTATCAACTATTTTGAGACGTATGGTGGTCACTGGTGGAGATAATTCTTACAGAAGGTCAAGTTTCTTTATCAATGAACATGGTGCATTTCTCGGCCAATGGTATCCGAAAGGGGCCAATTTTTTCGATACCATGCTCTTGGCAAAAAAACCTTCCGGATGCCATTGACCAAGAAATATGCCATCGAAAAAGTGGAACCTTCGAATAGAATCACCTTGCCTTTGGCCCACTATGTAGAACAATTGGAAAAATAAAGGGAAAATAGAACAAATAAATACAGGTGATTTTTATATTATTAGAATTTTTCGCTGACCGAAAACCCTTCCGTGGATTGGTCTACTGTACCCAAAAGTGGTACGTTTTAGGTTGTTTGATGCGCCAGGGACGCCAAGAAAATTGCTAAACCAAACGATCACCCAATTCACCTTAAAAAAAAAAAAAACCACTAGAGGAAATTTAGAAAAGGACCAGCAGCCCTCGAGTGCTATAATTCCCTAATTTTTTATTTGATTTTACATTCTTTTTTACATTCTTCCCTGAAGAAAAAGAGGGGGAAACTGTGCAACTAGGTTGTTGTTCGTTACAATGTGAGACCCATGTTTTCGCCAAGAATGGTATCATAAAGGTACCCCCGTTTTCCGTGGAGGGTTTCTTTATCCGAAAGTGGTTATCGCCAAGTGCATGGTATATGAAAGGTTCGCCCATCAATGATGGTAATGTAGCTTCCTGCTTATAAAATTCCGATAGTTGGAGAAAATTTGGAGTATTGCGTTTTGGAGGGTTTATTTTCAACATCTGTTCGCAGTGGCGGTTTTGGTCCTTACAGGCCGCTGCACCGTCGCTTAACAATTAAAGAGAGGTAGGCTAGCTGGGACAGTTAGGGGACCCTTTCGTTGCCCCTTCGGTCTGTTGGAAATGCAGCTCGGCATGCTCTGGTTTCTTAGTTTCTTTTGTTCTTTTGGAAGTGCAGGCATTTAGAGAGGAAAACATCGTGGCCACGGGAAAAGACGCAGGACATGGTTATAGCCTTGTGGATTGTGACGGAGGGAAGCAGATGTTATGGAGAAGCATTTATTTTGTCTGGGAATTATGCAGAATGTTCTTTCTTTTGTTATCAGATGAGGGACTGACAGAAGGAAGTGCACATTGGCGGTGATAGATGGAAGGTTCAGAATGATGCTATGTTTTTTCATATATACTCCTGTCACTACCGCCAGCTTAGCTAGTATGATAAATACAACAGGTTGCTCGCTACCCCATCCTACCATCCGTCCTCCTCGTGGTGCCGTATTTTGTTATTCTATTTAAAACGGTCAGGTTTTAGAATTCGAGATTGCGGCAGTCGTAACGGATAAACTTACGATGCTGCATTGGTGTGGTAAATCACAATTTATTGAGATTCCCTCCAAATGGATATAGTGGAGGAGGGGTTCTCTGCCCACCTCATGGGCAGAGCTGGAAGAGCTGATGGGTGAGATAATTTTGGAGATGTCTCGAGTGAATAATAGTTGCACACAATATTATGGTTAAGATCGCTCCGATGAGGATCCGGGTTTTGAGGGTGATGCTCTAACCGTTTCGCTAAAGGCAAGAGACAGGGGGAACCACCGTTTGAATGACTTTTACAAGGCGGTGAGGCCATATATCGAGGATACTGATAATTTTTATTGATGAAGGAATGCAAAATAGCTAGAGGGTTTGTTCAAGAAGCTTGCGGGGTGGTTGAATGTTTATAAAAACAGCACGGTATGTGTCTTTGTTTTCTGTATCCTTTGCTGGGGGACGTGGTTTCGTGTTACCAACTTGTTTATTTCTGGCCGCATCATGTAATTCTCCGGCTTTTCTCTCCTTCCTCGTCTTCTTCCAACCTTCTTCCTCCTCGTTCTCTTGAGCTACAACATCTCCTCTTTTGTCCGTACCACCGAAATCTAATTCTATTTTTTTTCCACGTCCTTCACTTCGGCCTCGTCAATACTTCTAAATTTTTCAGAAAATATATTTCATTCGAGTGAGTCTTGTAGACATTTCGCACCATCCGTCACTCGAGACAGGACTGTGGAGGAAGAAAAAAACCGTTGCGAGGCAAGTGAGCAACTTGTACTACTTATAGGACAATGAGAAGGGAATAAAAAAGAGAAGAGGAAAGAAGGAGAATGGAGGAAAATAGGGGATGTACAAGAAAGAGTGAAGATACGAGGTGACCGTTTTCACAAGGTATCACTCGCAACATTAGCAATAGAGAATGTTGAAAATGGCAGTTAAGAAACCGTAGCTGAAAACTACGGTGATGTGCGTACCTCTCATGTCAGGACGCGTAAGCGGTGAAAAGTTTTCACCTCGCTGTTTTTCCCTTCCTTTATTTTTCCTTCTTGCTTTCCTCATCAAGCAGTTACCTCAAGCAAGCGAGACTCCGCACCTCTTGTATGAAACTCTCCTCACTCCTTTTCTTCTATCGTTTGCACATACAATACAAGGTTCTCTCGCGACTATCAGAGCCAACTACATCCGCTGCGTAAAACCCACCATTCAGTCATTACTGTTGCATTGACTACCGGTTTTACCCTGTCCGGCACTGTCAAATTTCCAACAGAGAATACCAACGACCGTGACCACAACTTCCAACATGGAGAGACCGCCGTAGGTTTACGATAATACCATCACGGCGATTCCCGAACAGGCTGCCACTGCTGCACCTCCCGCGTAGGGTTAGGTGACCGCTGCTCCTCTAGCTACCTGCCAAGGGCAGAGGTCTACTTTGACCACCAGAAGCACAAGACCAATTAAGTTTCCATAGGCAAAAGTAGCGCTTGCCATGGGTTGGGGGGTTCGAAGGTTCGTCCCGGCCCGGTTATTTCCCGAGCCGAGCCAACTCGAGCCTGCCTAAATTTGTGCTCGGGCCAGGCTCGAATCTTGTGACGAGTAAGATGGAAGAAGACGGGAGGAGACAGGTATCTCTTTAGCTCTGAAAAGCTAACTGGGCTCGAGAGAAGTGGAAGATTGGGAAATTAAGTTGGATGCGGAGGAATTGCAGGTTGAAGAGATCCATCTGGTTTTTGTGAACGTGCAACCCACATTTAATTTCAATTTCCTGGTCATGAAAGGTGCTTGCTCCATATTTGCGGCGGGGCGCAACTTCCCTTTTCATCCCCCATCCCGTGTCCCCCATACCAAAACGTCATATTCTCCACTCAAGTCTATCATATAGCTCCACCCCCAGAACCAAGCCCCGGCTCGGGTCAATGGTCTGGCTCGACCCGAAGGGGCTCATGACAAACACTAGATAAAAGGCTAGTGTTGAGTAGCCAAGAGGTAAGAAAACACAACAATGCTCCGATGCTAGGGTCAATTCGCGGAAATTCTCAATGAATGTTCGTACTTGATACCCAGCAAAGTACTATAAAGACAAGACCTCCTGTGAACGCCTTGCGAGTCTCTACCGGTCGGAAGGGGGCCTCATACTAGTCTGGCCAACGCGGCGGTGTTCGCGAATGAGCCGCCCCACCGGGGTACTGTGCCATAGAAAAATTGGTATGGCGCGTCGGCTAAGGTGTGTGTAACAGCAAGAAATGTTATGAGAAGCAGCTCGCTGCCATAGAACGATTTGGGTCACTGCCCTGGCGTTCCACTTCACTTTGTCTGAGGCGCGGTAAGCCGGGTGATGTGAAATGAAGATATTTTATAAGTAAAGTCTGTAGGCAGGGATAGAAAAGATAATTTGATACAAGTATATCAAGGTAAAAGTGTACCCAATTTCTCCTCTTCAATTCTTTTAAGATGTCGCGCACCCCTCTCACTCTTGTACTAATTATCATGGTCCTATAACCAGCCTTCCATCCCAAACCACCATGGTCGGTCTGTTTGGCCACATCAGTACCACCTCATACCACGCGGCACAAAATGCCTCTTTCGGTCCATTCTACCTTCGATTTATTCCTACGTATTCTCTCCCGCTCGCTCCGCTTTCCTCCTTCTCTTATTAGAAAGCAAGACAGATTTGCCCCGGCGCAATCCTACAATACGGAAAACCGGTACAAATTCGAGTGAGAGTCCATGAGATGTAGCCTCATATTTGATCATCGGTGGTCACTCGAATTTCCTAATTTGTGCTAGTTTCCGGGAAATTTCCCTACCTGTTTAGGAAGTAAGTTAACATTACCCCCAGTCGTAAGGGATAGGAGATGTACGTTTACGTATTTTTATTTTTGACTTGGATTTTTCATATCTTCCTTCAAGAAACACACCTCATGTTATAACTATTATTCCAGATCTATGGAACAGAAAACATAGAACTGAATAGGTGATCTAGCAGATTGATAACCGATTCCATGCTGGGTGCTAAAAAAACGCCAATCACCAGGAAACCGGAATAATTAAATATCCGTCCGCGACACCTGCATACGAACGAGCAACTATTCTACAACACCTCGGTTTGTAAGAACTCCTCTTCTTGTAACCTCTCAAGAGCGCGAGAGATCTATCTTTTGGGGGTATTTGAAGAGGAATGAATACAGCATCCACCTAAATTTAGTATCACCATGGAGGTCCGGTTAACTCTGGGGATCTTAGGCACTGCGGATATCTGCCTCCGGTGGGCTCTGGCACTGCTGTAACACTTGGGACTTGCTAACGTACAGGTGTCTAGTGTCGGCGGAAACCTCTGCAGACGATAGGAGCACATCCGGGGTACGAATAGAGATTTGCACGACCTCAATACTCGAATGGAAAACGTCCGGAGGGATATTGAGTCTCAGTTGGGGATGGTTCGGAGCTCACAGGAGGTCGTCCCGGTTATTCTCAGAGAGCACATGGTGGATGTTCTCTACCAGTTGCAGTTCCGCTTGCATGGTGCCTGTGGAAATTAGAAAAGACTACGGACAAGAAAAGGCGGAGCGTGGGGAAAACGATATGGTTTGCTCTTTCTCTGAAGGGGCCATTGGAAAGGGGTGTCTCAACATTAGAGAAGTGGAAGGGTGGGTTCACTGCAACCTTTTCTATTCTGTCGATCCCAAATAGTCCCGAGCTGTGTTGAATCCTTTCGGACGAAGCCGTAGAAAATCTTCAGACCGTTGGCAGTACGGGGAGAGCATGCTGTTAGCGCACTGTCATGACGTGAGAAGGGTAGGACGGGTGTTTGTTGTGGATTTGTTCGGAAATTGATTGGGAGGTTGGATGGGTGCTCACTGCTTCTTAGAGTCAGAGATGGGACTAGCGGATAGTGCTGTATTAATTTTCCTTTTGATAGCTATTCTCGTAATAGCGATATTATTATCCCGCTTTTTAATTGATTGTCTGCACCTCTCTCCTTCACCCTTTTTGCTTGGCACCCCCCCCCCCCCCCAAGCGAGTCTTGAACCCTTTTTGGCATTTACTTGGCACAATGCTTGCCTTTGGCGTGTTTGATCACGTGGCCGTTTTTTCTCAAGCTCTTATTTTGTGTGGCGGGTGATGTAGGAGAAATTGTATGCTGTAGGTGGCGAGCTGGGAGGAACATACTTTAGCACTCATAAATGGCTAGCTCATATCCGCGTTACTACCGACAACCTTGTGTTATCCAAGCGGGAGTGATTGACCCCTACTACAGTCCTCGAATTCGTAGCTAACAGCGCTATACCCCCCTGGTATCCCCAGGGTGCTGGGGGAGATAAAGAGAGGAGGGGACTTCACATCGTGCTTGTCATCCAAACTTTTTCCCAACAACAGCGCATATAACCGAGCGTACCGATAACGTTTTCTTCCGCGGCGGCGAACCGAACGGAGTTAAAGTCGCTGCTCTTGGCTCGTCTATCTTATCTTTCCGTAATCACATACGAACACCCTGAGGTTGAGTACTCTTTTTCCACATGCCAGGTGATAAATGCTACCAACTCAGTTTCTAACCCACGGAGGAGAGTACCGCCCCTGCTAGATACCCTCTTGACATATGTCCTATGTGGCTGTAATAAGGTTCCGGCCAGCAAGACGCCACAGCGCCTGAAGCTCCCGAGGTATCCTTCGAGGCTGGTATACAGGTTGCATGTGACATTTGAAACGATCATTCCCGACGGCTTTTTTACAGGATTGGGTGACCTGGCCCAGCAGTCGAAGAGAGGCGGATGAGCGGTGGCGTTGGAATACCCCTTTCGTTTCTCATCTGGGCGGGTTTTGGAATTCAAGATTACGGAAGTGGGTGAGAAACAAGCTTACGATTCTACATCGGCATGGTGGGCCACAATTTGCAAAGTTTTTCAGATGGATATAAGCGGGGAAGGTTGCTTTCTTACTTCGTGGCAGAACTGGAAAAGCCAAAGTACCGGAATAATTTTGAAGATCTCACGAGTGAATAGGTTTGCGAACATGATACTGAAGACCACCCGGATGATGAGGGCCCGGGCTCCGAAGGAGATACTCTAACTCTTTCACTATAGGTAATGGGTATAAGAAATCTCTGTTTGAGCGACTATGGCTGGGCTTTGGGGCTATGTACCGAGGACACTACCAATTTCCGTTGGTGAAGGAATGCGAAACAGCAGCAAGGTTCGCTCAAGCTTGGAGAGAGATCGAGAGCTTATTAGTGGAATGTATCCGGGTCTTCCCTTTTTTTAGATAATATATTTTTCTAAAAATACTCAGAATGATCACTCGGAAGTGGACAGGGGCCTAACATACGCCCATATCTGGAATGCCATCTCGAATGATACGATTGCGGGCAGCCGAAATCAACCCTCCGAGTGACGATATATGACTCAAAATAAAAATATTGACTCACAACCAACAACTCCGAAAAATTTAATGACTTAATTCCCGTACGGTTATTTGTATTGTAATTAGCTAGGACTCCTCAGGAGAAATAATTAGACAAGCGGCTCCTGCAGCAACGGTATCAATCTAAAGATTATTGAGTACGGTAGATGTCCCGGAGAAAAATACCGGAAAATCAAAACATGAGCGACGTCCCGTGATTAACTAGTGTTCGGATGCGAAAATACTTAGGCCCCTGCGCGGCTCGTATCCGACAAAACTGAGGTGTTACCGTATCTTAGCACCCGGCGATTTTTGAAGTGATCGGAACCGGAAAAATAGAGTTACACGGCCCAGGTGTAAGTGAGGGTTCCGGCAGCTTGGCCATACGCCCTTGGGACAGATAACTTACGTTCCGATTACTTTAAAAATCGTCGAGTACAGTACGGTACGAGCACTCAGGCGATAGGGAAAATATTTTTTGCACGGACCGCCACTCGCACGCTCTTGGCTGCACTTGCAAGCATTAGCGCCTAAATCCCGGGACATCCGGAATTGGCCAGTTAAAATCTACGAGTAGATGCAAGCTTTCGTTGTCATGCGTGTAGTTTAATGCCCTTGTGTCTTCACCATCGTCCCCGCGAAACTAGGGCGATGACGAACAGGGATCAATGACCAGTGATTTTCTGCAACCCTAACCTTGAGAATCGTTTTGTTTCCGACCAAATATCCCTGTTCGTCACCACCGAGCGGTGACCGTATGATGTATGACGGATATTACCGAATGATAGAATCTCTTTGTGATCCAGCAGTTCGCTAACTTCTGGATTCCTCTAACTCGGCGGGTCCCCTCGCTTCATACAATTCGGGTATTTGGTGGGCCGGCTTTTGAGGTCCACACAACATATCACGACAACATAAACACATAGATAATAATCCCACCAGGAAATATCATAGGTGATGGAAAATCTAGAAATTTTACCGTTATCCAGCTATGGTAAACCTCTACCGATAGGAACGTCTGTGGAAACTGGGGGATGGTTAAGATAAAATATTTAACGAAATAAGAGGTTACATAATATTATTATTGTGGAGATTTTTGCCATTTTTATTTTTGGCTTGGGCTTTTCTTACTTACTTTCTTGAGTCGAGGAGGCTAGGGTTGGGTTGTGACCAGGCTAGGGGGAGGTTTGTGACCTGAAACTGACCTGTGGTGCTTGGCTTTTTCGGGGGATGGTTTTCTTACGCACGTACGCATACTATTCATCAAAGCACCAAAATCAAACTACTACCCGCGACCCCCGCACATGAACAAATAACTACTCTACAATTCCTTGGTTTGAAAGAACTCCACTTCTTATAATCTCTTGACACTGCTCCTCGTAGAGATCTGGGGCCTGGGGATATTTGAAAAGGGCAGACGTAGCACCCAAAAGCAATCACTATGGAGGTCGAGTTAACTCTTGGGATCTTAGGTACTGCAGATGTTTGCCTCAGGTAAGTTCTAACACCACCGCAATGATCGGAGCCTGCTAACACACCGGTGTCCAGAGTCGGCCGGAACCTCTGCGGACGATACGAGCACATCCGGGGCGCAAAAAGAGATCTGGACGACCTCAATGCTCGGGTGAAGAATGTCTGGGGAGATATCGAGTCTCAATTAGAGATGGTTCAGAGCTCGCGGGAGGCAGTTCCGGTTATTCTCAGACAGCAGATGGTGGATGTTCTCCACCGGCTGCTGTTCCGCTTGCACACTGCATGCAGAAATCTCGAAAAGGCTACGGAAAAGAGAGGACGGATGGTGGCAAAGACAATATGGTTCACCATTTTTCTGAAGAGATCGTTGGAGAGAGATGTCTCGGGATTGGAAAAGTGGAGGGATATGTTCGCTGCAACATTTTCCGTTCTGTCAATTCCGAATAATCCTGAATGGAATCGAGTCCTCTCGGGTGAAACCAGGGAGGGTCTTTAGATGGTTGGCGGTGCTGTGGTAGTGCGCGGTGGCCATGATATGTGAGAAGCACAGGGGGGATATTTATTGCAAATTTGCTTTGAAATTTATCGGGTGACAGAATAGGCGTTTACTGCTTCTTGGAGTCGGAGCTAGGACTGGTGGATAGGGTTGTAGTGCTTTCTCCCCTGATGATCACTCTCGTTCTTTGTATTTATTCTATTATTTCACGACATGCTGGGCTCGGGTCGAATCCGACGGAGAAGTAAAACAGTTATGATGCACCAAAAAAAAAAAAATGAAATTTGGGGACCTTAATTGATTCCTAACACTAAGAAGGCGAACTACAAGGGTGTAGGAGGTATTCCTGGTAGCACATTAAGTTAGATTTGGCTTTTTTGAGCTGGATTGGGAGGGTTGCTTTTGGCGAAATACTGTATTGAGGGATTCAAAATTTCCTGTATAGGCAGTTCCTTATAGCCAGAGATTCACTATGTTAAGGTTCACTCTAGCCAGGTGCAACTGTATAATCCCTCAACCTTCTTTGCTTGGCGTTTACCCGTGCCAAGGTTAGCCAATGACGCAATGCTTGTGCCTTGGCATATAGGACTAATCACGTGGCCAAGCTTTTTCTTGAGTTCCTTACTTTTTCTGTGAGCAGTAGTGGTGTTGGGATGGTTTGGTGATGATGGTGGCAGGGAGAAATATCCATTGGTATTTATAACTGGCTGGCTGATTTCTGCATTGCTGTCCACATTCTTGTGCCATCTGAGCAAGTGCAATTGATCCCTGTTACAGTACTCTAATTTAGAGCTAATAGTCTCTTTATCCTCTCCCGACAGCGCCGAGGCGCCAGAGAGAGAACAATGGGGCCGACAGCGCCGAGGCGCCAGAGAGAGAACAATGGGGGGAACCTCTCCTGTGCCCTGGAGAGCTCTTGCCAAGTGCCCAGCAGCTTTACAGGAGCTCTGGATGGGCACCAAACCAATGTGTTGGATCTTAATCGTTGAAGTTGACATCGGGAGTGTTTATGGTGAGCGCGAGGACAAAAAGCAGTTGGGAAACCAAGCGTGTCCACCAAGAACAGAAAACCACTCCCATTAGGTTAAGATCTAATATCCAACTGCTCCCCGGACCTTTTGATTCTCAAGGAAAAAATTCTAATTTCTATTATACGTCTTCTCTTAATAAGATTACCGAGCAGCGTATCGCACCTGTTACCAAAACGTTTTCCCGGAAAGAGGGCACATCATCAAGCGCAGCAGTAACGTTTTCTTAGGCGGGGGTAGGGAAATTAAAACGAGGTCACCCTCCTTGGTTCCTCTATCCTAACTTCCCAAAATCACATACAGACGTTCTGGGGTTAAGTCATCTTCCATATCCCAGATGAAAAACGCTACAACGCGTGCGAATTCATTTTTAAGCTCTCAGGGGAGGAGCTACCACCCGAGCTAGATTTTCCGGAATACTGCTGGAGCTCTACCGGCAAGGGGTGCGTTTTTGACATATAACCTAAAGTGCTCTGCCCCAGCCCCAGCGGATATTCTGGTTTCACGGCCTTCCCGTACAACCGAGCCCCGCGGGAAACACCTTCGCCCGCCTTGGCCTGGTGATATAGGGTATCGTAACCTAGCCCAGCGCCGGTAGGTGCAGTACTTTACTAACAGCGTTTCATCCGATGCTAGTTTTACACCAAATTTAGCTAACAACAGACATTTTCAAACAGAAATTTCCCAACGATACTCCTCGAATCTTTCCGCCAGCTAGACAATGGCTGTGCACTTAAACCTACATAACGGGAAGTTCAAGGGATCGCAATTGTGTTTATTGTTTAAGATTGTGTTGACTACTCGGGTACCGGTAGTGTGAAAGTGACTTAAATTTTTGTACGGAGCTCCTTGCAAAAAAGTACTGTACGGTACATGACAACCAATATCATGCGCTTAAATGGCATTTTATCCACCCCTTTATAACGTTTGAGAATTCCGTTACATCCCGCGTGTTGTTTACAGGCTCGCTGCTGCACTTTGAAATTTTGGTATATTTTCATAAGAATTGTGCTGCAAGAAAAGATGGTGGAAATGGATACCTTTGGTGTAGGGGGGGGACATCGGACGGGGCGTTTTGGGTTAGGGATTTTTTCACATTATCTACTATACAGCCTAATACAGGTATGATACAGTACCTTACTAGCAGCAACCAAATACCTATTTTCACAAATAATCACTCGTGCGTGATTATCCGGATTAGTCCTTGATGGTAGGGTTTTCCACCTTAGCGGGGTTTTTTGTTTCTACATATGGAAGTGGTTCCGCTATGTGTGGAGATGCAAGAACAAGTGATCGGAATACACGTGATCTACGTCCCGACACGTTTTTCCTCACATCTGATCTGAAACCTAATTGGCTGCTACCAGATAGCCCATGACAACGATTGGTCGAAATAACGGCTTTCCGATCACCCCGTCCCCTGGTACTCTTAGTGTTTCACAAGTTTCCTCAACGGGATCCATTACCCCTTGGGGAGCTAATTTAGCATGGCTCAAGTACCAGTGCTAGGGGTAGTAGGGAGATTGTGCCTTGAGCGCTAGCTAGCTGGTAAGCCGTTAACGGAGTTATAGATAACAATTCCATAAGGTATCACACCTAGTAGGTGATAGAGAATCTACAACTATGGTAAACCTTTGCTTTTTCGGGGCGGGCGGGCAGGTAAACCCAATTACCATCCACCAGGGCACCAAAATTAGATATCTGTCCGCATCCCCTCTACACGAACAACTCTCCGCAACACCTTGTCTGTAAAAACTCCACTTACAACCTCTCAACACTACCAGAGGTCTGGTTCCTAGGGATATTTGAAGAGGACAATTACAGTGCCCACTGAGCGTTACTATGGAGGTTGGGTTAACTCTCGGAATATTAGGACCTGCAGACATTTGTCTCCGGTAAGTTCTAGCGCCACGGCAGAAAACGAGCCTTGCTAATGTTCAATTGTACCGATATCCAGAGTCGGCCGGAACCTCTGCGGACGATACGAGCACATCCGGGGTACGAATAGAGATGTGGACGACCTCAATACTCGAATGGAAAATGTCTGGAGAGATATTACGTCTCAATTAGGGACGGTTCAAAGGTCGCCGGAGGCGGTTCCTGCTATTCTCAGAGAGCACATGGTGGATGTTTTCCACCAATTACAGTTCCACTTGCACACCGCCTACAAAAACCTCGAAGAGGCGACGGACAGGAAAAGGCGGAGCTTGAAGAAGACGATATGGTTTACTCTTTTCCTCAAGAGATCGCTGGAGAAAGATGTTTCGGATTGGAGAAGTGGAGGGATATGTTCGCTGCAACCTTTTCTGTTCTTTTGTTTCCGAATAATCCAGAATCGGATCGGATTCTTTTGGGTAATACCATGGTGAATTTTGAGCTCGTTGAAGGTGTTGCGACAGTGGGCTATTAGCATATTATGTGGGAAGCACGGGAAGAGCGTTTGTTGCGAATTTGTTTGGAAGCTGATCGGATGATAGGATAGATGTTCACTGCTTCTTGGAGTCAGAGATAGGACTAACGGATCGGGTCGTGTTGTTCTGATGATCACTCTTGTTCTTTGTCATGATTTTATTTTATTTTATATTTTATAACGAGTGCTCGAGCTCTTGCCTATATGTTATCATACACACACTAGGCAAGTCCCAATACTAGAGACACAATCTCTCCACTACCCCAACCCCGCAGCCCGTATCATGCCAACTACTCAAGTATTTCTGAAGAAAAACCCACATAAAGGTGGACTTTAATGCATGTAGAAGAGCTTCCATCCGGAGAACCAAAAAAACCGCTGAGGTTGAAACGAAGCACTTTGCGTGGGCTCTATATATTCTTACAAGCTTGTAGAGGGAAGGGTGGTATATAGAAGCTGTGGGTGCCTTCTTTGCGTACTGTACTTTGAAGCATCATATTGTGCTCTATCACTTCTGCAGCTACTATTTCTTTCACCAAAAATTCTATCTTAAATGGAAGAAAAATGCTATTTAAGGCAGAACCCCTAGCATCAAAGGCTGAGAATGGCCCGCTGAGTAGCTACTGCCACCGCACAGAGCAAGGGGGGCAGAGATATTTCCTCCGGACTCCATTCACTATCGAAGATCAAGCCGCTGCCGTCACCTGATAGGTATTCTAAACTTAAAAGCCAGTTTACAGCTAGACGGAAAAAGATCTTGCTAGAGGCTTGGAAGAAGTTATTGCTTGACCTTGAGAAGGAGGCGCTGGCGGTGAAGAGGTTTGGGAGTAATGTTTGTCTATTTTTCCCTCTGGGAAGGTGGGAGAGTTGGTACCAATGAATTGATAGATTGTCCTACAAGTACAAAGAACTGGCTAGTCTTTCCAAGGAGAAGATAGCAGAAATTAAGAAACAAGATATGGTTGTTAGAAATGTCGTCCCAGACGGCAAGCTCTGGCAATGGAGGGGTCGGACGCAGCGCACACCGAGACACCATCCATCTTTTTTTGGCTTCTCAGTGTTCCGTAAACCCCCTCTGGCATTCTTTACTAATAGTGGACGCCTTTGCGTCTCTGCCCTACGCCGACCACTTCCGTCTCTGCCAGCCTGGCGATGCAGGCTTTGCTCTCGGGGCACTCATTGACCGGGGTAGTGTAGAATTCTGGTAAAATCCAGGGTATTCCCGCCGCTATGAGGAGACTCGGGCGGGGCGGTGGGAGAAATACCATGAGTATAATGTGGATCCCATATTACATGTAGTGGTGAGCATGTAATATGGAGCGCGCAGTGTGGGGAGTATCGAGGAGCTGGCCGCGCTGGGTAGGTCACCCACTTATCCAACTTAGCCAGTCTACTAACATATCCCAACTCTCCCTATCTACTACATCCCCGGCAAGGGCACCCTCTCGGTAATCCCACTGCTGAAGCAGTCAACAGCATTCACAACCCTGAGCCCCTTCTTTACTCTCACCAACTCCCCAATCCTCAGCACAACTCGTCACTTCCCGAACTCGGTCCGGGTTACAGCCTAGGAATGCGGCGTCACAAAGAACCCGCATCTCCGCCTTGGCGGCTCAAAGACGCACTTGCACCGCATCTTACCCGGCGGCGACGTCTTCTGGCGCTGCGGCGCCATTTACGCCGTAGATCGGATATATTATGGGACGAGTGATACCCTGTGATTGCTGTTCCGGCGACGCTGTGGGAATCAGACTTATGTTGAGCGATTGATTGAAGCTGAGAGGACGGGGGGTCACAAAATACCAAGTATGGCATATCATACCTCTCGCCCAAATGTTTTCCCAGCGGGAGCGTACTATACATAACAGAGCCCACCGGTAACGTTTTCCCCAGCAGCGGTGATCGGAACAAAGATGAAGCCACTGCCCCTGGCTCGTCTATCCCAGCTCTCTAAAATCACATACTAACACCCTAAGGTTGAGCAATCAGCCCCCAAACCCCGGATAACCTACACTACAACGTGTGCCAGCTATTCTCCAGCTCCCAGAGAGGCTGCCACCTTCGATAGATATTCCGGAATACCACCGGAGATTTCCCGGCAGCGGGCGCATTCTGCACACATATACTCTGTGCGACTGTCATAGGATTGTCACCAAAGGGAGTCCACGGCACCCAACGCTGCCGCGGCATCCTTCGAAGCCAGTATATGGATTCATTGTAACCTTATGAACTATCCTTCCATATCACCTTTTTTTAGCGGATTGACTGACCCCAGCTCAGCTGCCTAAGAGGAGTGGACGAGTGGGGAGACTCGGATACGGCTTTCATTGCTCACTCCGGCTGGTTTTGGAACCTGATATTGCGGCAGTGGTGAGGGACAACCCGGCGATACTATATCGGTATGGTAAGCCACAATTTTCTCGAAATGTATGTGTTAGCGAGAGAGAAAAGATGGTCTCCTTTACCTTGTTGTAGAACTAGAGAGGCTAAAAAAGGGAGTGGGATAATTTCGGAGATGCCATGAGTGAATAGGCATGGCGAACATGGTGTTAGAGATCTCTCCGATCGTGAGGGCTCAGATCTTGAAGGTGGTGCTCTCACCATTTCAGTAAAGAAAAAGAATAGAAGAAGCCCCCGCCCGGGCTGCCATTACAGAGTTGGGGGGGGGGG
>QLOI01000266.1:0-31660 GCA_003313605.1 Tuber umbilicatum | reverse complement strand
GGGGTGTATCTGGGACAATAATAATTTCTATTGTTGAAGGAATGCGAAACAAGACCAGATTTTGCTGAAAAACTGTACTCGCGCATTACGAAGGGCTAGTCTACTAATAATTCTAATGAATGGTAATTTCTGATACTTATCAAAGTCTATTTACTGTAAAGAGAAGAAATACGTGAACGCATTGCGAGAATTTATTAACCAGAAGGGTATTTGTAGAAGTTTGGCCAATATGACGATGTTCAGCGATTAGCTCCCTCACCCGAATACGGTATCACGGGGAGGGTGACATGGCGCATAGCCACGTTCGTGTCCAACACTAAAACGGTGCCATGAGAAGTGCTGAGAGAAAGCCTAATCAAAACGAGCAAAACTCAGACCCTTCCAACGAAATATAATACAGTACCATCCAAGTTTTTTCATGCCAGCCAAAAACGCAACGTTTCACCCATGGCCAGGAAAATAATACTTCATCTCCTAAGCAAGAAAACGCTACCACAAAAAATCATAAAAACTCCAAATACTTCTTTAAAAATACGCCGGAAACACCACCGAATCCCAGAATTTTCATCCGAGAAGGCAACTAGGCAGATGTCCTGTGTCGCTTAAAATTCGCCATAAATTTTGAGAAATTGTGGTATTAAATGTTGCATTTTTGCTGGTGTGGGGAGGCTTGGACTGTATTATTTAGGGGGGGTCCGGGTTTCACTTGTATTGAATAGGTTTCTTCAAAGTACGGTAGGTTGTTGGGCAGAATCCCACCCCCGGGTGATGGGTAAAAAGAGAAATAGCAAGGGTGTGTTAGCCACCATCTACCGAAAAAGAAAAAAGTGAGGAATCTGTGGCGGAGGCGGGGGTGGGGGCGAATAAGGGGGGCTTGTGCAGAGGTTTGGAGCTCGCTCTTTTGTTTTTGCTTGCTCTCTGGGGTAGCTTGAGTCACGAGAGCAACTTTGAGTATATTTCGTGACCAACCACACCGCTGCCCGACAACACCCCCACATCCCTACCTTCCCAGCGATGGGTAAAAAGAGAGAATTGTCCACAGGAAATGGCAAGAGTGGGTACCGTCTATCAAGAAAAAAAAAAGGAACCAGTGGTGGGGGGCAGATGGATGAGGGGGCTTGCGAGGCGGTTTTGGTTTTCGCTCTCGCTTTCGCTTGGTCTCTGCTCGCGGGGTATAGTAACTTAACTCATCGGGGTAACTTTGAGCAATTTTGTGGCAACCAACCACGCGGATGTCCGATAACGTTACACAAAGACACAACCCGGGGAAAGTATCCCCCATCCATTCGCAGGTACCCAATAGGGGACACAAGTACTCGTACCCTCCGGGGGAGGAGATGGATGTTGTGATGGCTTTTGAATGCTTGTGCGCCCAATACCACGATGGCCCGGAATATCACGGGGGATAAGTATGAAATGCTGAGGTTTCGGGTTTGGCACTGTGGTTTGAACGAAGAAGGCAGAACGGTAAGTTTAATACGGTACAGGGTTAGTGCGCGGAGAAAGTGTTAAAGGGCGCAATTGAACAGGCAAAGATAAGAGAAAAGAAAGGAAAGAAAGGGTATAATTTTTAGTGAAATGGCTAGTACAAGTATCATGGAACGAGTGATCGAAATGTTCGATCACCCGCCAACTCTTCCTCCGGTGCTGCCAGCGAGTGACAGCTAAGAAGAAGAAAACCACCAACATCGTTCTTGATCCTCCATCCTAACTTCCATGGGGAAGTCTCCCGGTGAGAACTTCCTCCTCTCCGCTTCCCTCTGTCGCTCAGCGTAATCCTGGTTCTCTGCTCTCCACGGCACTGCCGGAATATACAGCACAGACACGTCACTCGTTCCCCGATGCGCCCGGTCCACGGCGGGAACGGCGTCGCAGTGCCAGAAGACGTAATCATCCCGCGAGATGCGGGGCAAGTGCGCCGTTGCGTTGTCGGGGTGGAGATGCAGGTGCTTTTTGCTGCTGTATTCCTGACACGTGCCCTTGACTAATTTCGGAAGGTGAGGGGTTGTGCTGAGGGTTGGTGGGTTGGCGAGATTAAAAATGGGGCGTAGGATTGTGTATACTGTTGGGTGCTTTAGCAGTGGGTTTACCAGGAGGGTACCCTCGCCAGGGGATGTGGTAGGGAGGGCCTGACTTGTTAGTAGACTGGTTAATTGGGATAAGGTTGTGGTGGGACTCACCCCGTCCTATCAGCTCCTCCAGACTCCACAACTGCCCCCTCCATCACACATGCCCATCTTTGCATGAACTCTGTAACCCGCATTATATGGGTCGCACCCCTCCCACTGCCCCGCCCAGATCTTCTCGTAGCAGCAGGAATACTCTGGGCCTTCCCAGCACTCCACACTACCTCCGTTTATGTGTGCCCCGAGAGCAAAGCTTGCATCACCAGGCTGGCGAATACGAAAGTGGTCGGCGTAGGGCAGAGGCACAGGTGTCCACTATCGATGACGGGAGAGAAGAATGCAAGAGAGGGTTCGCGAAACACTGGGGGGTAACGGGAGATAGGTGAGCTCTCGGGGTGCGCCGCGTCAGGGACCGGTATAGTTCGTAGATTGTCGGCGGGTGGTGGGGAAGGCTGTTTCTTAGCTTTGCGTAGTAAACGTAGGTACAGAGGGGAGGAACCTTTAGCCCATTGGTTGAGCTTGATGTGGTCCTTCAACGGCTCCTTCATTTCTAGAGCTTGCTCCTCCGGGACGACATTTCTAACAACAATCACACCTCGTTTTTTTATCTCTATTATCTTCTCCTTAGAGGGACCGGCGAGGTCTTTGGACCGGACTTGTGAGACAATCTATCAACCGTTAGCACCAACTACTCCTCCTCGCCCGATAGGAAAATAGATTAACATCACTCCCAAACCTCTTCACCACAGCAATCTACCTCTCAGAATCAAGCAATAATCTCCCCCAGGACACCGCTAGGATCCCTTCTCGCCTAGCTGTAAACTGGCTTTTAAGTTTTTTGCGTACCTATCTGGAAACGGAGGTGGTGCGATCCCCGAGAGTGGAGGGAATACTGAAGAAATGTCTCCGCCCACTTTACTCTGTTCTGGAGTAGTAGCCACAAGGCAGTTTTCAGTGATAGAAGGAGTAGCAGCATAGGGGTAGTGAAGCAGAATACTTCAGGGCACAGTAAGAGAAGAAGGAACTCTCTTATTCGTATGATCGAGTACTGGTATGCTCCGGTACTGGTATGCTACGAGTACTCGTATGCTCTCTTACTCCCCTACCCTCTTACTGGTATAAAATGTAAAGCAAAATAATACGATACAGGGCAAGGACGGCCATCAGAGGCGCAATATAGCATGCTCGTACTCGTATAAAATGTAAAATAAAATAATACGACAAAGAACAAAGATGATCATCACAAGAACAATACAGCCAGATCCGCTAGCCCTATCTCCGACTCCTAGAATCAGTGCGCATCTATTCTACCATCCAATCAATTTCCAAACTTGCGACAAATGACCCTCCTATGCTTCCCACAAAGGTTGTTGACAACCTACTATTGCATTCCGAATCACTGAAGATTCTCTGTAGCTTCATTTAAGAGGATCCGATCCGGTTCGGGATTATTCGGAACCGACAGAATAGAAAAAGGTTGCAGTGAACCTATCCCTCCACTTCTCCAATCCCAAGACATCCCTCTCCAACGATCCTTTCAGGAAAAGGGCAAACCAGATCGTCCTCTTCACGCTTCCCCCTTTCTTGTCCGTAGTCTTTTCGAGGTTTTTGTAGGCCGTGTGCAAGCGGAACTGCAGTTGGTGAAGAGCATCCACCATGTGCTCTCCGAGAACAACAGGAACTCTCTCCGGCGAGCTCTGAACCATCCCCAGCTGAGACTCAATATCCCTCCAGACGTTTTCCACTCGAGTATTGAGGTCGTCCACATCTCTATTCGTACCCCGGATGTGCTCGTATCGTCTGCAGAAATTCCGGCCAACCCTGGATACCGGTACGTTAGCAAGCTCGATCGCTGCCGCAGTGCTAGATCTTACCGGAGGCAAACGCTGGCCAAGAGCCCAAGAGTAATTCCAACCTCCATGGTGATAGATAGTAGGTGGGTACCGTATCTGTCCTTTTTAAATACCCCCAGAAGCTGGATCTCTAGTAGTATTGAGAGGCTATAGGGATTGGAGTAGTAGAATGCTCCCGTGTAGGTGCCTTAGTGATGGAGGTTTTGTTAGCCTCCTACACGGAAGAGCAACCAACCTAGCTAGAGCACCAATTCGGCCCTGTGTTTTCCGCCCAATGGGATTGCAGGGGGGTTTAACAATAATAGACAAGTTATAATCTAACCTGCCTTTTTTGAAAAAAGTGGGTATGAAAAATTTAATCCAGGTTGGGGAAACCTCTACATTGATGTTATGGGTCTCTGAATGAATTATTTAAACGACCTCAGGTTAAATATTCCCAAGATTCTGTGTACTTTCTTGATTGGTAAAGATTTACCATAGTTAGACAATAGAAAAACTTCCAGATGTTCTATCACCCACCACCCCACGAAATCATCTTCTACTATACACGTACTGTGGCCTCGCTTCGCTTGGCCGCTGGCCGTCTGTACGGTACCGTACAGCCCCCGGCAGAAGCAAGAGGGGAACGGGGATCGGGCTTCTAGAGCTTTTTATCGGCGCGTCCCCACTACTCAAGCCAATCAAGCAACCGGGCCTCCAACCTTCACAGCCCGTTTTTTCCGATTTTTACGATCAGTTTCAACGTTTCATCATGAAATTCGGCAATTGGCTGACATGACGGGGGCAGTACATGTACTGTACCAGGGTACTGGGGTAGGTCGGGCCTATTTCGGATGAGGCTAGCCTATTCGGGTTGTCACACCGCAGACTTTAAAAACGCCACAAAGCACGTCCGCCTCTAGGCAGGAGAGAAATAGCACTATTATACAATACGATGCTCACAAGTCCCTACCCCCCCAAGTGGAAAGGCAGGGTTGCGGGGATGTGCTCGGTTAGGTACCGATCCTTGGAGCGTTCCCGCTTGAGTAGTACAGTACCAGTACCAGCACAGTACCTGTCCCAAGCAATAAGTACCTGAAAACTGGGATTAAAGAATTACTCGGGTATGGGCGTAGGTGATGGGACGGATAGGGATTAAGAAATCCATGGCAATACATAGATTTCTTAACCCCTGTCCGTCCCATCACCTCCGTCCACACCCCAGTATATAGAAAAACATCTGTGCCAGTCAGAGCGCTCATACAAACATACTCCCCCTGTTTTCAGGTGCATACGGCCTAGAACAAGTATGTGGGGCAGCGCGGGAGCGGGAGAATAAGCTACCGGTATGCTGGGGGGCCGCGATTGTGTTTGAAGTAGCGGGAGGGAGGGTTGTCTGTTTGGGGCAGACAGCGGGGACATCGGGATCCCGACGCTGGGAGATTGATGTGGATTTATGCGGGTTGTCTAGGGTATGAGAGGCGTTGTGTAAGTGCTCGGGTTATACGATACGGTACCCCAGCTTACCAGTAGGATACGATGTGGTTGGTGTTTGGTATAACGATTCCTGCGATACGGGGCGAACTAAGCTCAGAGAGGAAATATATTAATAGTGGGCTTCTACGGGTATGGGCCGTACCAAGGGCTTGCGACAGGAATCTCTATTCTTTGGCTAGATATAATACATGCATTGTGCCGCTTTCTCCCCTCATGGTCATTCTGTTTTTTTATAAAGTTTATTTTATAGCGAATATTCGAGTACAGTACTTGTCTGTGTATTACCACACAGTGCTCGAGTACTCATGTTGCTGAGTGCGAAGTAAATCATATGATATTCTATTCAGATTTTCCAACCATTCCGATGGGTAATTTACTGTTTCTCTCTTTTTTTTTCGGGTGGACGGGAGGTAAATTTAAGCAAAGGGTTCAAATTGGTGTTGGGTAATCTTCGCAATAAGAGATCGCGTGATCCGCCGAGAGCTCGGCAACCTGAGAGGTCCATGAGCGGATATAGTCACGTGGTCTGATAAGAAAAATTTGGTAAAGCAAGTTAAGGCTACGGTCGAGACGAAGATTCGCACCTTTGTAGAGTACTTAGAGCACCCTTCCCACTAGTACCGGGTGCATGAAAAAAAGGGAAAGAAGGAAAGGAATCCGTAGTCACTCAAAAGTCCCCCGAGATAATTTATAAAAAATCAAATGGAAAACAGAACGAGAAGAGAAGCTAAAAACGCCCCAATCTAATTCCAATTGATATTTCTTTGCAGCCCCACCCGCCATTCCCCGACGTATCATGAAAATTATGACGGGAAAACAAAACAAAAAAAACCAGGAGGATGGCATACCGGTAGAGTGGGATAGAAAGAAGCAAGATCTCTCTTTTTCTTTTTCTTTTTCCTCTTTGCTTCCATCAATTCCCCTGCCTGCCTTACCTCTCTATCAGTTTGGGCCCAAAATAGTTTCACGGTGGTATCATACGGCTTTCGCTTTGATCAAAACCCGGTGTTTTTTTGGCTCGGGTCTAGTATAGTAGATGAGTTCAGCAATCATCAAACAATCGGCAAAAAAGAAAAACAGTATTAACCGATATGATATCTTTAGAGTGATATGTCGCGGGGCCCGCATTTTAAGTACCGAGATTTGAAGTGAGGCCCAAAAACCCAACTCCCAATAGAAACACCCGCAGAGGACTGGAAGGTACGTCAGTATATGAGCAGTTCGACTATTATTTAGGCGAACTGCTCAGCCGTATAGCCTTTCTCTCCTCCTCATACTCCATATTTTGTTTCTTCCTTCCAGCGGGATGCGTTTAAAACAATACTCCGATAGCTTTCACAACATTGAGGCAAGACGTAAAAGGTTGGAAAAAATCGGGCTTTGAGTAGCGTGCTGTGACATGTTTTAAATCCCATCCACACCGAGACTCATCTCTACATTCCACCTCTCATCTTTCACCTGCCCCCTCATCTGACAGGGCTGCATACTGCCCACTAATTATCCCCCTCAAAACCAGATTCCAGCACGCAACCGCCTGCGCGAGCTATGCCAGTTCCCAATTCTCCCCTGCGATAGGGATGATAATTCCGCATATTGGTGAGCTTTCCATCCCTACCTTTCTCCTCCCTTACCTTCTCTTACCCAACACCCCCGTCATTAATCGTATCGCGGTGTTGGCTGCCTTTGGTCTTTGGACTGGAGAACTGCTTTGGCATGGCCCAGAGCACAAAGACGTCTCGCCGGCTGCCTTTTCCCCAGCACAGCCTCTCCTGGGATTCTTTTGCTCTAAGGCCCATACGTAGAAAAGCGCCTCCCCGCCATTAGATCTATCGCTGGGCGCTCTTAAGGTGGCAAGGACGCTCTTGAGCGCGTAGTATCTTTTCTCCGGTGAGGGGAAATGGTGTATGACTGCTATACTGATAGCGAAGTCAAAGCTAGAGTCAGGGTGTGGGAGATCCAAAGCATCAATCACAATTTATTCGACGCAAACTAAGTTATAGCACACCGGGCGTTAGATTTTGTCCCACACTTTCTTATTGATGTACACCAGAACTTATTTACGCGCAAGTATCACATGAGGGGGGCAAATTAGAGAGTGTTTGGTTCCAACTCTTGATTCGCAAACCGTGATTTCAATATCAAAAAAAGCGACGAGCCAACCATTCGTGAGGCGCAAAACCTGCTTCTAAAACCTCACGTGATGCATTATGACTGGTTAGTTCTAAATCCTGATTTGAAAAATCGTGAAATCATGATTTTAGAATCGGATTGTTGCGAGACGAACATCTCTTGATATATGGATATTTTGCCAAGAACCGCCAAGAACTACAGCCGAGTGATACCTTGTGATTTCGTTTTCAGACAATTTATCCAACCACCCGCCATTTTTGTAGCCCCCACATCACTAACACACAACCGGTATATGCAACAATGCCAGAGAGTTTGGAGCGTAAAGTGCAATTTCCAGGAGCTCATCTACATGTATACTTGATCGCTCGCTGTTCTTGGAGGCTTATCGTATCAATCTTCCATGTGAATTAGTATGGGTGTTGATCCGTGGCGCCTGGAACAATACGAAGCGCTAATTTGCATGGAACGTGGGGGCCATTAACCACCACTGGATGTAAGTGTCCAAGTCTTGCTTCATCCATGGTTTATTGTTGGGTGAGGAAGAATAGAGGAGGGAATGATCTCGACAAATGCAATGTTTGCCGTTAGGTGTGATCCAGCGGAGAGTATGTGGAGAAAACCGTTTTTTTCCCAAGTACGCAATGGGGGAGCATGAGAGGGCCGTTCGGTACAAATTTGTTTAGATATTAATTAGACGGTAGAATGGATGCACGCTGCTTCTTGGAGTCAGAGCTGGGACTAGGGGATGGAGTCGTATTGCTTTCTCCTGTTATGACCACCCCCGTTCTATATATTCATTTTAAAAGCCACCACGACATCCACCTCCTCCCTCGGAGGGTACTTGTATCACGTACCAGGTACCCGCGAATGGACTGGGTTTTATTTTTCCCAAGCTGTGTTTCTGTATAATGTGCCGTTATCGGGAAGCGGTGCAACCTCAGTACCCAAAGTTGAATAGTGGTACTGGTTACTCGTCCTGTCGTGACGTTTGTAAAATGGACCGGGCTTGCATGGTGGCGCAAGGGGGTGCAGGGAGAAATCTAAAGAGATTAATGACCAATGAAAATAGGCCAAATTGATTAGTTTTAATATGATTAATAGAGATAGCTCATCGTCAGGGAAAGTACTTCTCAGTTTTGCACCTTTATACAACATTTGTGAGCTTCTTCGAAGCCAGCAAAATGTCAACACCGTGTGGTCGAACAACCTCCATGGCCAAGAGAGGCCAAATTGTGGGATATGCAATGTTAGAAGGATGACATAAGATAACATTAAAACAGAGTTCTGAACAAATGGGAGTACTGATTAGTTCTTGTTCCAATATCATTCGAACGGCACATTAACAGGCAAGCAAAAACCAAACATCAGATCTTTGTACTGATGAAAACTTGGCTCCTCTTCCAACTGCGGTAAAAGGAACTAATCAGGCACTAACACCAGGTGAAAAAGAGCATCTGGTGGAAGTAACTCTCCAAGATGCAAAACATTGTTGGATGACCTTTTCTCAGTTAGCAGAAGCAGGTAGAGATTGTTTTTTTTGCCTGTTTTTTCATGATTTTTTACTGCTTTGAATTTATAACAATAGCTAACAATACATTTAAATATAAACGATAAATTAAAACGGCTGAACTTGATGTTAGTTGACAAACTATTTCAAAAGTGCCTTGTGAAAACAAAATTTACTATTGCAAACCTGTACAAAAGCCAACCCTCAGCCCCAATCAAAAGGCAAGACATCTTGCCTTTTGCTACCAGCACCAGGGACATGACTGGACAGAGCTCATCTTCACAGATGAATCCTATTTTGAGACTAGTAGTCTCAGGTCTCGTTGCATGCATGGTGTTTTATGCCATGCTAGGGGAGTATATCTACCACAAAATATGGACAGAAAATTTGCCCAAGGGGTAACTGTAATGTTTTAGGGAGCTATTTTTTATAGCAAATCTGGTATGAAATAAAATCGTGTTAAATTTCTTGTGTAAAATATAAGAAAACGTTATTTTTATATAAAAATAATATTAATGATTAATATACAGGCAATGAGTTTTTGTATCATATGTACACAACACCATACAAGAAAATAAAACAACTAAAAGATTCTATTATAGTATTACAAAAGGAGTACGAAGATGAGTTAGTAGAAAATGCTAGGGCAATGGCTATGGGACTAGAAGTGCCATTTCCAGATCCTGAGTTAAAAACATGTAAAGCTGATTGAAGAGGAGGAATTGACTGGTATATCTGCTAGGAATGTATTCTTCGCCCATTACTGTATCCCTTCAACAACTTTTTGCTGAGTTCCCTGCCAGGAATATTATGATAATGGAGAACAATGCTCCAGTACATGTACATCATTATTATAATATTCCTTGCAAATGTCTTGGATTTTCCAAAATTGTTTGGCTGGCGAACTCTCCCAACCTAAATTCAATCAAAACAATTCGGATGGAGTTGGAGGATCGCCTACAGGAACAAATTGGCACATAGATGACTGCAAGTCAAATTAGACTTGTATTAGAACAAGTATGATAAAAATATCCTATTTCTAGTTCTATGATATTATACTAAGAAAACTATTTATATTCATTTGAATATAGGCATGGAGGGAGTATCCACAAGAGCACATTAATCACCGTATTGATTCCGTGTCTGAGCACATTAGAACATGTATTGTAGATGAGGGGGGAAATAATTTTAATTTTTAATCTTTTAATTTTTAATTTCATTTGTTTATTTATTTTATTTGGATATACGATGGAATATCTTTGGTTTATTTCTTTTCTCCTATGTAATAGCCGGTTCCCCTCCTATTTCGCTGTCGCTCATAGTCGGGAAAAGCAAGTGCAACGCAAAAGCAAGTGCAACGCAGCATATCACGTTAGTTTTCTTTTCCTTTCAAGCTTTAAACTAGGGCACATAAATAAAAAAATGTACTGCGTTGCACTTGCTTTTGCGTTGCGCTTGCTTTTCTCGACTATGGGCAACGCGAAATAGGAGGGGAACAGGCTATTACTTGAGTACCATATTGAATATTATTATGAGGCTCTCACCTGCTGATAGGCAGCTAGTTGCGCCACCATGCAAGCCCGGTCCATTTCACAAACGTCATGACAGGACAGTAGTTGCCACAAACTGTACGTTACACAAAGTTGCCCTGTCGATCTAAGTTACCCCATGGGGTATGATAAGTACGAGTACAAAAAAGAGGCGAGCTCTGAACCCTGACAAAACAACCTTATCCTCGCAGGCTTCTCCTCATCCACCCCCACAATTCCATGACTATTTTTCTCAATTTTGATTCCACATTCAAAGCCAAACTCTATTCACTAGGGGGTAAATATGAGATTGTTCATAGAACCTCAGAATTCAATAATTCATGTCATTAAAAATGCTACACCGGTATGGTATTGTAGGACGCGGTACCTCTGCTGACTCATCCTGTTTGATAAAGTCTGTGCGGGATTTTTTAATTTAGCCATCACGGATCGTCAGTCGACCTCTTAGCATGATTACGCACACGGCGTATCCACGATACCGGTAGCGGACTTGAATGGGTTTTAAAGAGTTTTTAGGGCGCCATAAAAATTTTTGCGATTTGTCGTCTCAGGAGATCCCCGTAAATCGCGGATCAGCCCATGTTCAGTTTAGTTTGGTATGTTAACAAAACTGCGAAAACCAGTTAATGTGGTCCAACGCAGCCAAGTGGCTCGAGCTATACTGTTCTAGGAACGCACTATGATACCACATTCCTTGCCTTAAGAGCTTCCGTCATTAGGCTACCAGATTGATGGGGGCCATAGCTGCAAAGGTTTCCACGGGACATCTACCCGAACTTGTACGAGTACAGTACGGTACTAGGATCAGGGGTAAGAAGGGCGCGGGACCACAAATTCCAGGATTGACTAGACCATTGCATATGTCGCTACCCTGTTCGGGGTGTCGCACAGCTCACCAAAAAACGCCACAAAATACGTTGGCATTTCAATCCCTGTACCGATACCGGTACCACTCGATATTGAGTGAGTACCAGTACGTTGGGAGCCTGAGACGCTGAGAGGGAGACTGAGAGGGAGACTGAACGAAACCTATACAGTATATTTTTCTCGGAGGTCCGCGACAATGCCAAGCTGCGTAGCTTTCTCAGAAGGGAACCACATCAAATATTTCAAACAGCTTTCCTTCTAGTTTACCGCACATATCCTCATAACAATTAAAAACCAAAACTATTTGGATAATTAATTAATTCTGTATACTAGAGGGACCCTCGAAAGGATTTTTTTTTTTGTTCAAAAACCTCTGTTGGGTAGTGATTTTTTTATTATCTGTGGAGTGTTGCTTTCCCCAATAGTTTCCGAGCTGTTTATCCTGCACTCGGTCTCCCCATCTGAGGAGACTGAGTACGTCGTGCCCCGAGGCTCCTCCTATCATACCCCATCAACTTTTCACGGGCAATTCGGAGCATTGTATCACGGATAGTGGACAATACAAATTTTTAGACAATACTTCGGTAAGGTAGACGGTAGAAAGTCAAGAAATTTTTCTATTATTTAACTATGGTAAATCTTTGGGAATAGGGGGAGAATACAGAAGCCTTGGAAATATTTAACAGGAAATCGATTCATTAAAATGAGTTACGAGACCCATAACATTATTGTAGTGATTTTTCCAACATTGATAGGGATAGATCTAATTTTCTTATTCTTTTTTCTTCAAAAGATCAGGTTAAACTATAACCTACCTATTATTGTTGAATCCGACGCAATCCTATTGGGTAGGAAAGACGGGGCCAAATTGGTGCTTTTGCTGGAGTTATTGCTCTTCGTACAGGAGGGTAACAAAACCTCGATCACCAGCGTACCCACACATGAACACTACCTCTCCACTTCCTACAGCATCTCTCAACACTACTAGATATTTAGCTTCTAGGAATATTTGGAGAGGACGGATACAGTACCTACCTACTATCACCATGGAGACTGGAATTACTCTTGGGCTCTTGGCCAGCGTTTGCCTCCGGTAAGTTCTAGCACTATGGCAGTGATCGACTTGCTAACGTACCGGTATCCAGAGTTGGCCGGAACCTCTGCAGACGATACGAGCACACCCGGGGTACGAATAGAGATGTGGACGACCTCAATACTCGAGTGGAAAACGTCTGGAGGGATATTGAGTCTCAGCTGGGGATGGTTCAGAGCTCGCCGGAGAGAGTTCCTGTTATTCTCAGAGAGCACATGGTAGATGTTCTCCACCAACTGCAGTTCCGCTTGCACACTGCCTTCAAAAACTTCGAAAAGGCTACGGATAAGGAAGGGCAGAGAGTGAAGAGGACGATCTGGTTCGCTCTTTTCCTGAAGGGATCGTTGGAGAGGGATGCCTCGGGATTGGAGAAGTGGAGGGATACATTCATTGCAACCTTTTTCTACTCTGTCGATTCCGAATAATCCTGAACCAGATCAGATCCTCTTGGACGGAGCGACAAAGGATCTCCAACCCGTTGGCCGTACTACGATTGAGCGCCGTTAACACGCAATGTGAGAAGCATAGGAAGGTCTTTTGTTGTAGATTTGTTTGGAAATTGATTTGATGATAAGATATGCTCACTGCCTCCTGGAACCCGAACTGGGAGTAGTGGATGTGATCGTGTCGCTTTCCCTCCCTATGTTCATTCTCTTTACATTTATTTATTTCATTTCATAGCGAGTATTCGACTACTTGTCTGTGCATTAGCACACTGTACTTGTATGATATTCATGTTGCCGGGTCCTAGGTGGGTTATGTGATTTTCTATTCGGATTTGCCTGGTTTTGATGAGTAATTCTCTGTTCAACGTTTGTGGAGAAAAACCTGAACGTGTCGTTGAGGTTTCTTTGCAACCTCTCACCCCTTTTCTCACCCTTTCCTTAGCTCCGGTGGGCAAGGATGGCCGCATGAGTGAACACGTGATCAGTTTAGCGCTAGGCAAGATAAGTGGCTCAGAGCCCATACAATCACGTGGATCTGTTAAGAAAGACTCCGCAAGGCTTTGGTTGGAGCGTAAATCCGCACTTTTGCACCCTCCCCACTCGAACCGAGGGTCAACCTCTTATGATGGCGTCAATTACAGCTTAGTATACTCTAGTACATTAGGTATCGGTGTGCCGTTAGAACGGAATAACTGAACCTCACGGGAAGACGTTCAAAATTCCCCTCTTCGGAGAAGGGGGGATCACCCCCGAAGGGAGCTAGCTCTCGGTCCCTGAGACAGATAAAGAATAAAAATAAAACTGGCCTTACAGGGAGAGGCAACTTCAATGTCCTTTCATACGGTATCGACGCCCGCTGTATCCCCTAAAGTACTTTGGAAGTAAGATCCTACATCTGGGGAACTTGAAGGGCTTCGGCAAAGTGCACACTAACCTCCCCAGACCAGAAGTGCCTCTTTTAAAGCGATCGTTAAATAAATTATGTGCAAATTGACCTGGAATAGCTAACCGACCAGCTGGCAATTGAAATTTGCTCAAGAAGTTAGAAGAAGGCCTTTGTCGTGCCTATCCTCTCGCGATAACTCGTTTTTCTTTTGGTTCGTTTGGAAGGCATTACGGTCGCTAAATCCCTAAGATAACCAGAGAGTATTAGTCAGCACACCAATGGAGACAGAACGAGCAGAGACAATCACTAAAGCTTTTTGATTAGTTACTTTATTTACTAGCATGGAATATGTCCTTGATTTCTATCTTTTATGATGGGCAAATATATTTTACAAAGTGATTTATTTGTCTGGAATGAACGGAATCACAGTAAGTCATTCGAGTTAACATGTTACTACATCACACACGCGGGGGGGTTAGTGATTTTTCGTGTGTGAGCGGGGGTTGGGGCCTTGAACATACCTAGGCGTCTGCTTTAGACGGGTGTGCGCTAGCTCGGGTATCGAGAGGGGTTGCCCACTGCGTGTAAAAGCGCTTCGTGATTTTCCGCTATTGTTCTATCCTCTGCATCCTCCGAGGTGGTGGAACACTGGGACCATCCATTCCACCAACATACCCTTTAAACTTACTCTGGGCCTCAAGCCGGCTACGGTCACTACCAACACCTATTGCCCACCCTCCTCATCCCAGTAAAGGAGGACTACCGCCACCATGCCTTCACTTCGGTCGCTTGGGGAGGAGTCTACTTGGGTAGTAAATCCACCAAGGATAAAGAGAGAATGCTCGTAAGATTCAGAGTCCCCAATGACGAATCTATCTATAAGACCTGTTTTTTTTTTGGGGGGGGCTTTTCCTATAGGCTTGGTTATGCAGGAGGAGCAGAGATGGGGGATGGGGTGAAGGTGAGAATTCATGCACGTGGGTGGGTGTACGCGCACAAACCGCGTGACGAGATATTCGTTGGGAAAACGACATATCATGGCCGGCCCAGGAGAGAGGTCTGACGAGATGGTTTTTGGATGTCGGTTTGTCCACCGGACACTACATGAAATTCTTCCGGTGCTGATATATGCTTTTTTTCCCCCTTTCTTTTTGTTTTTTAGGTTCCACTAGAAGGCGGTTTTGCGAATGTTTCGGGTCGGGGATTTCGGTGCGCCCTAGAGAAACTGTCAGCTCCGAAATTACGCCTACCACGGGGATTGGGATGGTGGGTGTTCGTCGGAATGGTAAGTTGTCGTAGTTGTCGTAGTTGTCGTGGCTTGGGTTTTTGTCTGCGGTTATGGATATACGTTAACAAAGCTGGATTCGGAAAACGACAGAGGAAGTTATGGAAGGGAATAAACGCATTGCCGGTTCGGGGATTGGACTCAGGGTTGCTAGTCTTGGACGGTTTAAACCAGGGTTGTTGTCGGGATGACTCCCTCGAAGCCGGCATCTAGGTTTTTTGTGATCTACCAAACTATCATTTCCCACAGCTTTTTTAAGAGATCAGGTGACCGTGGCTTGGAAACCGAAGTGGGGTAGGCCGGGAACTCTGGGACACCCCTCTCATTTCCTGCTCGGGCAGTTTTTGGAGAAGTCGCTATTGGTGCTTTGGTGTAGTAAGCCACAATTTACAAGGATCTCCTAAAAATGGTCCTAAGCGAGAAAAGGCTATCTGTTTACGGGGCAGGATTGGAAGAGTCAAGGAGTGTAATCATAGAGATGTCTTCAGTGAGTGGAATTTGCGGACACGCCGTTGGAGATCACTCTACGTAGGGGTTCTGATCCTGAGGGTTGTACCCTAGCCCTTTCACCAAAGGCAAAGGATAGAGGAAATCCATGTTTGAGGGAGTATTGCAGAACGGCCAAACCGTGAATCGAGGAGGTTGATGATTTTTATTGATAGAGGAATGCGAAACGGTCAGATGGTTTGTTCGAGAATGTCGAAGGAGAATTGGATGTTTATTGGCACTAAAAATGTTCTTGTTTCCTGTATTTTCTGACTATATTTTATTCCAGTAAATATTGTAGGGAATGTGGGAATCACAATATGTCACTCGAAATAAGATTGCGGATAGATTATGTCATAGTTGATTTATTTTGTTTTCCTGGAGGGATATTTCGGTAGTTGTTTGATACTTCTCTAGCTACAGCCCCAAGTACAAAAGTCTGCCTGAATTGCCATGGGGTACGGAAACTTCTCGGACACAAGTGTGCTCGACTACCAGGGTGAGTCTGTGAATATTTCTAACGAACGGTCGTTCCCGATAGGCAACTAAGCCTATTGGGTGTAAAGAGAAGGAATATCGAGAACACTCTGCGGGTCTTTACCGGCCAGAAAGGGGATATATAGCAATTTTGCCTATACGACGGTATTTACAGATTAGCCCCACCTACCGAGCAGCGTATCCTAGAAAAATTAGCATAGGGCGTAGGCCACGGTGTGTACACCAAACAAGGTCACAGGAAGCACCGCATTATCTAGTTATACTGACGCTAGAGCAGTCAAGTGTAGCTTAACAGGTGAGGGAGGAGGACAAACCACTACGGGAACTCTTTTTCTCGAACGTGGAAGGGATCAGTGTCCCCAGCTTTCCGTGGGGCTGCGGGGGAGGGCACGAGTGATGTCTCATGATTTGAAAATTATTTGGTTGGTGTATGGTTTTAACTGCGCTAGTGCGCGAGGTCCAAGCGGTAAGACTATAACCCCCTATAGTTCGTCCAGCCCTGGCCCTCTTGAGCGTAGTCCGTCCTAGCGCCCACAAAAAGACGGACTATGAGCCGCAGTCCGTCCCGTCCTCCCCTAAGGACGGTCGGACTAGACGCCAGAGAACACTAGAGGGGGTTTGTCGAAAACAACACGCAATGGTGAATTATCGTGAGAATCTAACTCTAGAAGGCAGCGTTCTTGCAAATCTCGCTCGCATATAAATTTGTTTAACTGCTCTGGCCATATCCAGTTATCACCGGATAATGCGGGTATGTTGAGACCACAGCTGATTAAACGCTGGCCTTGACTTTCTACCCGCTCCTTGCTGTGCTCCTGGGAGCATTCACAATCCGGACAAACCAGAACCCTAACCTATCACGGCTCTCTACCAAGATCGACAACACTATATTCGACTAGCCCTTAAATCCAGAACTAGGTCTTTTAATTCAGGAGATTTCCCTATGTAGGGATCATCACTTTGGCCGCTAGGTGTAAGACCCTCCTATTTTTTAATAGTTACTAGAAGCCGAGCAGAACGTACAAATATAGTTATCTCGCTCGCATAAATCGGTGCAAAGTGCTCTTATTCCCAAACCGCCCGAACCCCACCCATACAGATGCCGACCGGCGGGGTTTGTGCTGTATGAGAACGAGCAGCACTCGCTGGCTCATATGCTATCAATGCATTCCACAGCCCTAATCCTCCGATATTTTGCAATGTAACATTGTGGCACCCCCGGAATTCGGTTATCGAAGCGCTCGGTTTAGAAGTTGGAAAGATGGTTCTTCAACGAATTGTAAGCTGCTAGGCACGCCAAAGTACTGTAATCATTTTGCCCATTTGATTTCTCAGCCAGTTTTTTCAATATTTGGGTTCAATTCTTACCGAAACCTGGTCCTCCATTCTAGTTACATTTCTAGGAATATATTGAACGGTAAAAAGAAATTTAGGACAGTGGAGATAACGAGAGTAACAATCACAAAAGTGAGTTTACCACACGTGGAGACGGATGGAGAAGTAAGACTAGATTGGAGAGCTCGCATTGTTGTTTTTTTCTTTGTGGAACAACAGGGTCAGGGTTGTGCAGTGTGCGCAGAGTGGTCGCCAATGGGGTTATTACGACAGTAGCGTCAGTCCAAGTGAACCACTTGAAATTTTCTCATTTGGGTTTGACTGACGGGAGAGCGCCGAGAGTTGTGGGTTAGTCTAGCGAGCCTGCTCTACTGGTAGTTAGCTCGTAGGCCGTCAGCCAATAATGGGTCGAGTATGGCCAGTTGTTTCACGGCAAGAATTTCCAGACTTTTTTCCCCTTCTAAAATAGCGCTAATATCCTATGATACCGGTCACACACGCTTATTATTTTTTGCGGGGATGAAACGAAGTTCGCCATATTTTTCTTCCGCCGAGTCGAAGCCGGACACTGTGTGGGCATTGTCACCTCGGTGTTCGGCTTCAACTCAGCCGCGCGAGTACCGGTAGTACAGTACAGACTTGAGCCTTGCATCGGGTAGCTGCGAACTGACAGGGTTTTTTTCTTCCAGATTGTGTTGCTGTGTAACATGCTGTTCTCGGGTACCGTGTGACAGCGGTGCCGGTCGATTCCCAGGGAGTGCAACGGAGTTGCCGTGGTGACTTGAGTTAGCTTACCCCATAGAGTAAGTATATAAAATAAAAAGAAGCGAGCTCCCAAACCTGGCAGAATAATCCGATCCGCGCAGGCCCTCATCCGCTCCCGCCACCGATTTCACGACTATTTCTTTCGTTTTCCATTCCACAATCAAAGCCAAACTCTATTCGCTAGCGGGTAAATATGGGATCGTTCAATTCCACTCAAAGCCCCACACTCAGAGCCAAACTCTACTCACTAGCGGGTAGGTGTGGGATCGTTCATTGAACCCATAGTTCAACAGTTCTTGCCGCCAAAAGTGCTATACCGTAAGAACTCGAACAATTGGAACCGGGGCAAAGACGTCTGAAATCCCCCCCCCCCGGATAGGGGGAGAGCGCACAGCGAAAACTGATGCCCTGAGCCCGGGCTCAAGACAAGACAAAAAAAGAAAAGAGCCACACTTTACGAGTAAAGGCAACTCCAACGTCCTAGCGCGAGGCCCAATTATTTGAGTTCTTACGGTATGATAGGACACGGTACTTCTACTAACTCATCCTATTTGATACAGTCCGCGCGAGATTTATAATTTAGCCATCACGGACTGTCACTCGACCTTCTCCTATGCTCGATGTTGTAATGTGGTAGGGTTGTCAGGGGTTTCCCGATAACCTCATGTAAGAGGTGATGTTAGGAGCGATGTGGGTTCAGGATTCAAGTGAGGAGCAAGGAGTGGTATTGTGTGAAGTGAGGGTGTTTGGGAAAGAAAGGGATAGCACCACCAAATCAGATGGATATTGGTGTGGCGGAGTTTTCTATAGTATATAGTTATCATCCGCTTTGGTCATAGGTGGGAAAGAAGAAAAATGGTTATTTCATTCTCGCTCTATTGCATACAAAACTCTTCGTGGAAACTCCTACAAAATACTCTATTTACTTCACTCGAGTATCCACACCGCGCCCCTAGCCAAGCCTTATCCCCGGTAGCGGATTTTAGCGAGTTTTAGCGAGTTTTAGCGAGTTTTCGGGGTACTCGAGTACGAGTACGGTACAGTACAAGGCACAGGGGGGATGTCTTCCTGCACGCCGGGGATTATTTCCGCGGGTTAATCTAAATTAAGTGTTCGGAACTCCCCAGCGGGTATCATACCCGCACTTGTACCCGGCACACTGGAATAGGGATTGTCATATATGCAAACGCTTTTTGTGGCGTTTTTTCGGTATGTCGGTGACGCCCCGAATAGGTTCGGGACACTCGGATTGGATCCATTTAGACTTTCCTCGCACTTAACCCTAGTATTCGGGCACAGTTATGCCGGACAGAGTTCATGTTATCTCAGTTCCCTGCGGCTTCAAAAGCGCCCCACTCTACGCCACGATATCCCCAACTCGATATGATACCTTGAAACCCTTTGGGATTCCCCGTCCCGGGAGGGCCCTATAAATCGCGGATCGGCCGCGTTCGGTTTAGTTTTATATATCGAAAGAATTCCGAAAAGATCCGGCGCAGCCGGGGGGTTCAGGCTATACCGTTCCAGGAACGCACTAATCCTTCTTACGAGCTTCCGTCATTGACCCACTAGATTGACGGGGTGGGGTCATGGCTGATCGCAAAATCTTTTACGGTAAGCATGAAAGATCAAACTAGGACGTCGTGGTTGCCTCTTATAATAAGGTGCTTTGTGTTTTCTTTTTCCTCGCCTCAGCTGGAATGGTTCTTGGCGCTTCCGGTAGTTGCCTAACCCCCAGGGAGGAATTCGATAGTGAATTAAGAGACCACATAAGATTATTATAGCGATTCTTTAACCCCCATTTACTGCGAGGATTGAAAGTATATGTTTTTGTTCTTGACTTGAAAATTTTCATGTCACCTTTCTTCGGAAAATACCGAGTGATGATTTACACCTCAGCCATTATAATCCAATTTTTTCTACAAATCTGCGGAGCGGAAAATACAGGATCGAATTGGCGGTCAAGCTGGGTCGCCCCTTTTGTGCGGAGCAAGTATAAACAGCAGCGGCCGAGGCAAGAATATCCGATACTGTCTGTGCACCCCTACACACCAACAAACTACCACTCCAGAACGTCTTGGTTGTAAGAAGTCCAATTCTTATCAGCTCTTAACACTACTGGAGATCTGGATTCTGGGAAGTTTTGAAGAAGACAGATACAGTACCCACCTACCATCACCATGGAGGTCGGGTTAGCTATTGGACTCTTAGGTACTGCGGACGTTTGCCTCCGGTAAGTTCTAGCACCACGATATCGTTCCGGGCCTGCTGACATACCGGTATTCAGGGTTGGCCGGAACCTCCGCGGGCGATACGAGCACATTCGGGGTGCGAACAGAGATATGGACGGCCTCGGCGCTCGGATGGAGAATGTCTGGATGGATATTGAGTTTCAATTAGGGATGGTTCAGAGCTCGCCGGAGGCGGTTCCTGTTATCCTTAGGGAGCACATGGTGGATGTTCTCCACCAGCTGCAGTCCCGCTTGCACACCGCTTGCAAAAATCTCGAAAAGACTACGGACAAGAAAGGGCGGAACCTGACGAAGACGATATGGTTCACTCTTTTCCTGAAGGGGTTGTTGGCGAGGGATGTCACGGCATTGGAAAAGTGGAGGGATATATTCGCTGCAACCTTTCCTGTTCTGTCGATTACGAATAATCAAAAACCGGGTCAAATATTTTCGAACGAAGCCGCCACTCGTTAGAGGTACCACGATATTGCGTCGGTAATACACTATCCGAGAAGAAAGGGAGGGGGTTTGTTGCAAATTTGTTTGGGAATTGATTGAATGATAAAATAAATCCTCATTGCTCCTTGGGGTCAGAGATGGGACTAGCATATGGGATCGTGTTGCTTTCTCTTCTGATGATCATTTTCGTTCTCCCCGTTGCCCTTTCCATTTAATCAAGCGGATACGAGTGCTTGCCCGTGTCTTACCACAACGCACCTTTCTTGGCATTTATTACTTGGCGCAGTGCTGTACCTTCGCGTATTGGGTGATGTGGCTACCCTTTCCTCAAGCGCTTGTTGTTGTGCGATAGAGAGTGTAGGGTGCAGCAAGCAAAGAGCGTCAATCAGGCAGCTCACTATAGTGCAACAGTGGCTGTGCAGCAATATGTGGCGAGCTGGGAGGAAAATACGAGTACTTTGGCATTCGGAAATAGCTGGCTGATTTCCATGTTGCAACTGACAGCCTCGTGTCATCCCAGCAATCGCGATTGATTCCTGCTACAGTCCTCAAATTTAGAGCTAACAGGCTCTCTACCCCTCCTGGCGGTCCTGGGGTGCCGGGTGGGAGGAAGGGAGGAAGACCTTCCGCGCTCCGGCAACCGCTTGTCATGGGGAAGGAATATTAAACCCTTGTAATACTCCCACCCTTTGAAAATCAGAAGCCCAGCACAATCAAACCAAACACCCGATACCCAAGAACTCCAACTTCAAAGAATGGAATGGAATTCAGGCGCATTTGGTGGGAATGCCACACCAAAAGGCTCCACCCCTTGCCCCACCCGGTGTAACATAGGCCGCGTTACTGTGCCAGTACTCCCACCCCCCAACACCCGTTTCCCATCGCCGTTCATTTGAGGAAGCTAATTGGTCGCAACCGTTCGCGTGATCTAGATTGTTGCCGGATACTACAAACTGGGAGGAACACTCTAGTAAGCACAACATTGCCGCGAAAGTGAACCTCAAAGTGATCAAATTCTGTGTTTCTCCGGCCATCCCGTGGAATGTTTCGTGTGTCTAACTAACTCCACCAAAACTCTGGCCGAGTATCAAGCTAGCGCCTGGGCCTTTGGGGGGGGCATTGGGTGCATTTGTTTAGAGCCCAATGTAATTACGAATAGAGATCGATTAGGGGAATCCCCGAGGAATAAGAACAAAACCCTGAAACTGATTCCGCCACATCCCTTGGGTAGTACCATAATATTACTACGATAGATCAGTAGAATTTGCAGCCAACACGCTGGTCCTGTTCCGGGGGGATTCGAGCATGATACCGGTATTGTAATTCGCTTCAATTAACAGTTTCTGAGATGCTGAGCCACCAGAGCACTGAAATGGCCAATTTGATAACCAGGATTAGGCAGCTGCCAGCTAATCTAGAGCGAGCGTGTCTGGCTGCGAATTTTAGTACTTCGGGACGCCCAAGGGATAGTAGGATTGTGGGTAACCGGGTTCTCTTAGTAAGAGTGGTGGGCAAACAGTCTAGCTGTTCCCGCATATTCTTTCATAACTGTGCCAGTCTCTATTCCCCTCTATTAGATTGGTCAATACGATAATGTCTTGGGCTGCCGGTTCGACGCCACTCGAGGAATTTTATCAAACCGGAGTTTTTTAAATACGTGTAAATTTCCGGGCCACTGCGGTCTCACCACATTAGAGATACATTTCCATTTTTGACTCAATTGAATGGCCCCACAACTACTCCCGTTTTAGCTATGCATATTGGCACTACCCTAACCGTGCTGGGCTTGGATTGGTTTGTAATCAGATTCATATTCCATTCATAATATTAAACTGGGTATAAAGCATTCCCGAGTGAGAGTGTATGACCGCAACCAACTCAGCACGGTATACCGTCCAGGAAACCAGAGTTCGGCACAAATCAATCTCCAGAACAGCAGACACCACCAAGGGAGCGTCAGAAAAAAAATACTGAGAGCTTCCCTCCTAACCGGGTAAAAAACGAAAATAGGCACCGGAACATAACCCTCCATCTGTATACCCTCAGATTTCAGTCCATTTTCGATGGAAAAAACCATATTTTAGCCACAAGAACCTTCAACATTCTTACAACTAGTTTTAGGCCCATAATTACAGCATTTTCTACCATCACCGCACTGGCACACGTTGCTGCTAGGAAACTGGTGGGCCAGGGCTCTCGGGCACCACACTCGCTACTGCTGATATCCCGGCAGATCCTAATACAGCAACGAGAAGTATTTATTGAAGCTTTGAGGAAGAGCGAATGTTTCCTAGCACAGAATATGTCCTTGTTTCCCTTTTTAAAAATATTATGTTATTTTATCGAAAACTCTTAAAATGCCCTCACTAAAAGGGACGATGGTGTAGCGTACCCCAACATCTAGGATCCCACCTCGTATATATTTGCCAGTAGCATACCAGCCATCCCAACGACTGCCCGGGCATCTGGAATTATTGATGGATGAAAAAACCTTCCCGAGAACCCTTGTAAGACCCCGTAAGAGATTAATCAATTGAGCACCAGCTTAAGGCCGTTTGGTGAGCACTGGACTGTTCAGCTACCATGAGTGGTTATTAGAGATCTTGTTCTCGTACGTTAAAGCTGTTCAACTATTTGATTCATCATTTATTACTTGTCTACCTCAGGGATGAAAGCCTCTCTCTATCTAAGAATGGTAGTGAAGATCAACAAACCCCCAATGAGAAGGATACTCCGAGGCCCCCCAGACCCCGACTACTCTCACTCTATTTTGGTGAACGGAAGCATGTAACCTAGACACCACATGTTCTTTATAATTTGCCTATTTGGAGAGGACGGTTATCCCCTATCAGCTCCCTCCGGCCGGCAATGGCCGACCTTGGGAGAGGTGGTGGTGGAGATTGTCGCCCTTAGAGATATTTTGGATATGCGCGGTATATTAAACTCCTATCCCATCCAGAGGGGACATCCTGGGAGTTTTGTTCGAGCGATTTTTGTTAGAGTATCACAATCTGTCACTCGATATAGATTATATATATTGTTGAAATGACTGAGGCTGATTAAAGAAGAGGTGTAGGGTATGTCCGGCTATATATATAGGAAGGCACTAGTCACTGTTTGTCTAGGTTCACAGGGCCTCACTCGCCGCACCGCCCGCCATATTAGCGGTTGACACCCCTCACTACGGTCCTCCATCCCAGGTAAGGAGGGACACTTCAACATACAGACCGTTAGAGATTTATGACATCGTGTTCCTCAAACGAGCTATCCGAGCCTCCACTACAACTCTCGCGTAGGGCTTGGCGATTGCTTGCTGCGGTCGCACCTAGCTATAGTGAACCTCCTTATAATAGATCTCTGCCCATAATTAACAGTGTTTTGAAGTCACACTAGTGAATTTACTACGGGGGATAATTGGTCATACCGAACACCCATCGTAAGAATTAGTGAACAGGAATTTCCAGTCTTGTTTTATTGCGTTCTCTATAGCAAGGTACCAGCTTACTTGACAATGGCTACCCGGCCGGGCGAAGACGTCTAATTTAATTGCGAAAGGGTACCAAAACTCTCCCGCCGCAACTGTGCCAGGATAGTAGGGTCAGTCCGTAAACATTCTGGCAATGAACGGTCTGTTTGACATGCAGTGTGGCGCGGTTGGCCGAAAACCAGCTTATGTTATATAATCTATTTTTATGGGCCATGATTGGTCAGTTTATGATTATGCAGGAAGGTTTCTGCCAAACTACTGTATGGTTCGGTAACCGGGCAAAACTGTGTTATGCTAAACAGCCCCTAAACCAATTGATCGTGAAGAGAAAAAATGCAATGAACGCTTGCTAAATCTTCATTCGCTAGGAGGAGAATTTATCGTAGCTTGACTAATACTATGGTGTTCGCTGATTTTTTTCACGGATTAACTCCCCCACCCGAGTACTGTACTTGTACAGTATCGCAGGGAAATTGGCATAGAGCATCGGCCACGTTAGGTCGAAGACCAGGCCGATGTCATGAGAAGACAGTAGGCTGGCAGCTGAGAGTGGTTTAAAGCCCATCCTGACTTTCAACTTACCCCCACACTCAGAGGGGGGAGGTGCGTTAACAAAACACACAAATTTGAATGAAAACGGGCAGTTTACCGTAACGGAACCAAAAGTGCTTTGTGGCGTTTGTTTCGGATGCTGTGTGACACCCCGAATAGGCTAGCGACATCTGCAATCGTCCGATTAACCCTCGTATTTATGGTTCCTACTACGGGTACTTGTGCTTGTAGAATCCCGGAGACATCGCGGGCGCTTTTGCGCCAGCGCCCGTCATCATTGCTTTTGCCTACTGATAATCTACGAACCGGAAGGGAGAAAATAAAATAAAAAAGAATGAAAGAGCGAGGGATGAGAGAGGAACACCCACCTCTTCAATTGTCAAATGGGGGTCTCAGGGTTACCTTCCCACTTACAATCCCTTACCAACACACCACTAAGTTACGAGTGCTTTGCTCACTTGCCTTCCTACGTACGGTACATCAACCGTCTTGATGTCGCTCTGTAGGAACTCCGAAAAACGGGTGTTCCAGGCGTTGTTACTTTTCCGCTCTTTGTTATCGTAATATCCATACTTTACCTTGGGCCCTCCCTTCTTCTTGGAGCGCCCGGCACCCCAACGAAAGATTCGGCTCAACGACACTTTCAATTTGTATGTGAATTTAAGAATCCCAAACCCCTACCAAACATTTTCCGATGCTTTAAGTGCCGTTCTGGCTTTCTCACATTGTTTTTAAGTTTTCGCAAACAAGTCTCCCAATTCCTTCTTTCTCTTTTACAGCTTTTATTTTCATGTGGTGGGGCTTTGGTTTAGGTTTTGATGGAAAGTTCCGTTGAGCCGAATCTTTGGTCGAGTTTCGGAGAACCGCACCTTGGAACGGTTTCTGAGTCGGAAGAATAAAAAAGAGAAAGTCGCGACGGGAATCCGCACACTGTATCTCGGATAGTGGGCAATACAAATTCCCAGACAATACTTCCATAATGTAGATGGCGAAGAGTCTAGAAATTTTCCTATTATCCAACTATGGTAAATCTTTGCCAATAGGAAAAGTATATAGAAGCTTAGAAATAGTTAACAGAAAATCGTTTAATTGGAGTGAATTAACAGACCTATAATATTATTATAGCAATTTTTCCAACATTGATACTAATAGAATGAATTTTCGTATTCTCTTCCTTCAAAAGATATAGGTTAAATTACAACTTGTCTGTTCGTATTAACCCCCCCGGCAATCCCATTGGGAGGAAAACACAGGGCCAAACTGGTAGACTGACTGGGTCCGATACTCCCCGGTGGAGGAGCCTAACAAAACCTTGATCACCCACGCACCCACACAAGAACATACCAACACTCCACTTCCTATAGCTTCTCAACACTACTAGAGATCTAGCTTCTAGCGATATTTGGAGAGGACAGATACGGCACCCACCTACTATCACTATGGAGGCTAGATTAACTCTTGGTCTCTTAGGCACTACAGACGTTTGCCTCCGGTAAGTTCCAGCACTGTAGCGGCGGTCAAGGCTTGCTAACGTACCAGTATCCAGAGTCGGCCGGAACCTGTGTGGACGGTACAAGGACATCCGATGCACGAATAGAGATATGGACAACCTCAATGTCCGAGTGGAAAACGTCTGGAGAGCTATTGAGTCTCAGTTAGGGGTGGTTCAGAGCTCACCAGGAGCGGTTCCGGTTGCTCTCAGAGAGCACATGGTGGATGTTCTCCAACGGCTGCAGTTCCGTTTGCACACTGCTTACAAAAACCTCGAACATACTACGGATAAGGAAGGGCGGAGCGTGACGAGGACGATATGGTTCACTCTTTTCTTGAAAAGATCGTTGGAGAGGGATGTCACGGCATTGGAGAAGTGGCAGGATATGTTCGCTGCAAACTTTTCCGTTTTGTTGATTCCGAATAATCCTGACCCGGATCGGATCCTCTTGGACGAAGCGACAGAGAATCTCCAACCCGTTGGCAGTACTACGATTGTGCGCCGTTAATATGCAATGTGAGAAGCATAGGAGAGTCGTTTGTTGTAGATTCGTTTGGAAATTGGTTGGATGATAAGATATACTCACTGTTTCTTGGAGGCGGAGCTGGAACTAGTGGGCGCGATCGTGTTGCTTTCTCTCCCTGTTTTAATTCCCTTTCTTTATATTGAATTTTTTTTCATTTTATAGCGAGTATTCGAGCACTTGTCTGTGTATTAGTACACTGTGCTTGTATGATACTCATGTTGCCGGGTGCTAAGTAAATTATGTGATTTTCTATTCAGATTTGCCTGATTCCGATGCGTAAGTTACTGTTCAACGCTTGTGGATACGGACCTAGGGAGGCTGGTCGATCCTTGAGGAGGAAGGAGGGTACAAGTACCTATGGGTAAGTACCAGAACACAAGGATCAGAATTTTTTATGGCAGATTGTCTGTGAGCGTCTGAGCGCCTACACTAATTTCAGACTCTGATGTTCCGGTACTTACCCATAGGTACTTGTGCTTAGTAAAAGCTATTAACAGGCCTCAAGTCTCTTTTTTTCCTTCTTCTTGGGCTCAGGCGGGGGGAAACCATATGATAGGCTCATGATTAGAGATTTTCTCTTCGGAAGCTAAGATCAGGTGATCCATTTGACGCTTGGCGACATGAGTGGCACAAAGTCCACGTTCGCGTTTCAGTTGGCCACCCCACACTCCGCAACCGCACAGCCCGTTTGGGGGTCCCAGGAGAAATGCGGCGCTCTTACGCCAATTTGAGCTTACTTTCTATCTCCCCGCTACCATCGCTCTTGACCGGTCCATTCTCTCATTACCCTCTTTGCGCCGTGTCGGTACCAATGAGCCGATACAGTCACGTGGGCCTAATAAGAAAAACTCGGCTCTGGTTAAACCAGGAATTCTCACCTTTGTACCCTCCCACTGGTATTGAGTGTATCTTATGGTGTCAAATTACAGCCTAGTCTACTCGTACCCTCTAGTGTATCAGATACCGTTAGAACGGAATAATTGAACCTCACCCGAAGACGTTCAAAATTCTCCCCCTCGGAATAGGGGGAATCGCTCTCAGCTCTCCGCTGAGACAAACATGAAATAAAAATGAAATTGACCTTACAGGGAGAGGAAACTCCCATGTCCTTTCGTACGGTATTGACATCCACTGTATCCCCCAAAGTACTTCGGAGGTATGGCCCCACACACGAGGAACTTGAAGGGCTTCGGCAAAGAGGACACTAGCCTCCTTAGACCACCAGGAATTCCTCCTTCGGGATGATGGTGAAATAGATTCCGCGCAATTGACCTGGAGTAGCTAACCGATCAGGCGACAATTGAAATTTGCTTGAAAGGTTTGAAGAAGGTCTTCGTCGTGCCTACCCTCTCGCGATGACTCGTCTTTCTTTTCGTTCATTTGGAAGGCATTATTATGGTCGTTGAATCCATAAGATAACTAGGTAGCATTAGTCAGCACACCGATGTAGGCAGATGAGCAGAGACAATCACTAAATTTTTTTGGTCAGGTATGATACTTTATTTGTTAGCGTGGGGTATGTCCTTGTTTTCTATTTTATATGATGGAGAATATATTTTAGAGAGTGATTTGTCTAGAGTGGGTGGGGTCACAGTAGGTCACTCAAGGTAACATATTGCCACACCACCCCAAGCGGTTAGTGATTTTTCGTCACCCCTTAGCTATCACCTGCCAAATCCAAAAGGCTAGAGATAACTTAAACCGCTTTACGGAAGGTCCGGGCACTAGCCTATTTTGTGTGTAAGCGAGGGTTAGGGCCTTGGACATGCCTAGTCTTCTTCGTTGGACGGGTATGCTCTAGCTCGGATGTCCAAGGGAATTGTGCTCCGCCTCACTACTTGTACAAGAATTTCGTGCTTTTATTCTGTCTCTCTTCTCCTCACCCCCCCCTATTCCCCTCTTCGGCCTGCTTTTTATCATATCATCCATCGCTTGAAACTTCAATTCATTCCGGAACAGTCGTCACTTACGGCATCGATTTACAATAGTTATACCCTCCGCAATGCGTATTATCTCAGCCACCTGTGCTATCCTCGCCGCCACGGTCATATCCTCTGCATCCATTTCCACCAACATACCCTCTACCCTTACTCGGGGCATCAGGTTGGCTATAGTCACTACTAACACCTAATTCCCACCCTCCTCATCCCCATAAAGGAGGACGATCGCCACCACCCCTTCACTTCAGCCACATGGGGAAGAGCCTACTTCTCGGGTGGTAAATCCACCAAGGATGAAGAGAGAATGCTCGTAGGCCCCAGAGTCCCCAATGACGAATCGAAAAGACCTGCTTTTTGGGCTTTTCCTATAGGCTTGGGTATGCAAGGAGAGCAGAAGAGGCGGGGGATGGTATGGAGGCGAGAATTCGTGGACACGGGTGGATGCACGCGTACAAACTGCGTGAGGAGATGTTCGTTGGGAAAACGACATATCATGGGCGGCCCGGGAGCGAGTCTGGCAAGATTGTTTTTGGTATGTTGGTTTGTTTGTCCACTAGACACTATATGAAATTCTTCCGGTGCCGATATATGCTTTCTTGTTCTTTTCCTTTTGTTTTTTAGGTTGCACTGGAAGGTGGTTTTGCGAATGTTTCGGGTCGGTGATTTCGGTGCGCCCCTAGAGAAACTGTTACCATTGAAATTGCTCCTGCCACCGGGATTGGGATGGTGGATTTTCACCGGAACCGTAAGCGATCGTAGTTGTCATAGTTTTCGCAGTTGCTGTAATTGCCGTAGTGCAAAGAGAAGGAAGATCACGAAAACTCTTCAGGTCTTTACCGGTCAGAAAGGAAATAAGTGGCAATTTTACCGATACGACGGTATTTACGGATTAGCCCCACCTCCCGAGTAGCGTATCCTGGGAAAATTGGGGTGGGGTGAATGCCACGGTGTGTGTGCACCAAACGATGTCACAGGAAGCACTGCACTATCCGGTTATACTGGTGCTAGAGCGGTCAAGTAAAGTGTAGCTTAACAGGTGGGGAGCGGTGGGGGACAGTTGGAGATGACACGAGTGATGTCTCATGATTTGAAAATAATTTGGTTGGTGTATTATTTCAACTGCGCTAGTACACGAGGCCCAAGTGGCAGGACTATAGTCCCCTATAACCCGTCTGGCCCCGACCCCCCCGGCGCCCGCAAAAAGACGGACTGGATGCCTGGGAACACGGAGGGTCTGGTGAAAAAACACGCAATGGTGAATGATCGTGAGAGTCTAACTCTAGAAGGCAGCGTTCTTGCAAATCTCGCTCGCATATCGTGGTAAAATTTGTTTAACTGCACTAGCACCATTTCTAGTTATTACCGGATAATGCGGGTATGATATGTTGAGACCGTGCAGCTGATTAACCCCGGCCCTGACTTTCCACTTGTTCTTTGCAGTATCATACTGTGCTGTACCCCCGGGTTCATTCACAATCCGGACAAACCAGGGCCCTAACCTCTCACAGCTCTCTGCCGAGATCGACTACAGTATGTTCAACTAACCCTTAAAATCCAGAACTGTCTTTTAACTCCGGAGATTTCCCTGCGTAGGGGCCACCACATTGGCCGTTAGGTGTAAAACTTCTCTTGTTTTTTTAATGGCTGCTAGAAGCCGAGCGGGATGTGCAAATATGATTGTCTCACTCACATAAATCGTTGCGAAGTGCTATTATTCCCAAACCTCCCGAATCCCACCCATACAGATGCCGATTGGTGGGATTTGCACTGTATGAGAACGAGCAGTACTCGCTGGTTCATATGCTACCAGGACATTCCACAACCCTAATCCTCCGATATTTTACAATGCAACACCCCTAAAAACTCCGTTATAAAAGCGCTCGGTTTAGAGGTTGGAAAGATGGCTCTTGAACCAATTGTAAGCTGCTAGGTACGTCAAAGCACTGCGATTATCTTGCCAATTTAATTTCTCAGCCAGCTTTTTTTTCCCTATTTGGGTTCAATTCTTATCCACGCTGGTCCCCCGTTCTAATTTCGTTTCTGGGCATATATTAAACGGGAAAAGGAAATTTAGGGCAGTGAAGATAAAAAGAGAGTGACAATCCCCAAAGTGAGTTTATCACATCTAGAGATGAATGGAGAGGTACGATAAGACCAGGTTCAAGAGCTCGCATTGTTGTTTTCCTTGTGGAAAGGCAGGGTTAGGGTTGTGCAGTGTGCACATATGATAGCAAATGAACCAACGAGTAGTCACGACAGTAGCCTCGGTCCAAATAAACCACTTAAAAATTTCTTATTTGGGTTTGGTTGACTGGGGCGCACTGGGAGTTGTGGGTTAGTCCGGCGAGACTACTCAGATTGGCTCATGGCCGGTCAGCCAATCATGGGTCGAGTGCAGCGAGTTGTTTCATGTCAAGAGTTTCGCCAGAATTTTTTCTCCTTCCAAAATAGCGCTAAGGTTTGCTGCCTGTGATACTGGTCGCAAACATCTACTTAGTATACTTCCTTTTTTGTGTGGATGAAAGAGTTTGCCGTATTTTTCTTCCCTCCTGGCACGCAATCCACTCGCGCGGCCGAGTTAACACCGAGCGGTACTCGTACGAGCACTGTACAGTCGTGTCCGGAAAGTCTTCGCACCCCTCCATGGCAACGGACTGTACTAATACTAAC
>QLOI01000265.1:71721-82753 GCA_003313605.1 Tuber umbilicatum | reverse complement strand
TTTTTTTTTTTTTTTTTCTTTTCGCCTCTTCCTCCTGTCTTCTCATTAGTACCACTACAATGTTACCTAAACAAACTCTATTTTTAATTCTTTTTTACTCTAGCAACGGAGAAGAAAACGGCCGGGTAACCGACTTTCTCTTCTCGTCGGTCCCCCCGCGTTTCCTTCAATGCTAATGAAATGGAAAAGCTTTGACCCTCCCATGTTGCAACCATCCTCCAAAACTATGAATTGTACGGTACCGGCATCCCCCTCACCCCCCCCTCCCTACCACAGTTCGGCGGGGGGGGGGGTTCGTACGTACCATTTGCACCACAATACCGGTACCATAATCCTATCCTACCTATCGACAGGTCAACGAGGTACCAGCCCCCCGTCGTTTTGCATGTGAGTTGTGTGGTCGGTCAGTCGGTGGGTTCAGTTCAGTCAGCCTCTGATTCTGCCCTTCTGCGTGCCTCCGCTAAGTTCCCTTGAGTGTACGGTACACAACACTAACCTCCGCCAGATGCGCACGCATTTTAGCGGGAGTCGCGCTCGCTCGCGCACCCCACCGCCTGCCTGCTTGCCCAAGTTGCCCGCCTACCTTACCCTACAGGAGCTCACCATCACCACCACTCATCATTCATCCATCATCATCATCATTCATCGTCAAAGGCCCCTTCTTTGCTTATTTTCGATGCTCCTTCCCTCCCACCCCCTCGGGAAAACAAATAATCTACTGGATGAGGCTGCCCGTTCATCGGCTTGACACTAACCAAGCTATCTTACAGTGCAGTGGTAACCTGCGCCATCCCACGGGGCGAGGGGCGGGGCGCAACTGCTCTGGCACAATGGCGGGTAATTATTTGAAAGAGAACGAGATATATCCGATTAATATTATTAATTATATTATTAACGGCGCTGGTGATTTTGGGGTTAGGTTAACTTTGACAGTGGGTTACCCCACGGAGGGTGGAGCAGTCAATGGCAAATTGCCCGCTTGCAAACTAGTGAGTGATGGAAAAGAAAAAAATACCCGAAAATGACGATGGTATCTGCCAAGCCAGGGGACAGAAGGCGGGGTGGGGGATGGAGATGAATGGGGGGGATGGAGTGGGAATGGTAAAGCTCGGTGGGTAGGGCGAAGCAAATGAGAAGGAAACCGGAAGGCCCGAGAGAGGTAGTCAATCGAAGGGAAAAAGAGAGAATTAGTTGAAGGAAAGTCTTGAGATATCGGTACCAAGCCACCGTAACTACCTGGGTAGCCAGCTAACCCTAACTCAACCCAAATTCCGCTCCATCCCTCCAGCCATCCTTCTATCATACCCTCCACCTCCCGAAACACACCCAACCAAAACCAAAGTCCCGAGTATCACTTCCGCTCCCCCCTACAAAACCCCAAAACTCCTGCCATACCATCCCAATCCAATGCCACGTATCCCCGAGCGCCCCCGAGTTCCCCGAGTCCCCTCATCCTCCGGTCACAAAACCAGGAACCCCCCCCCCCCAAATTACCGTACCCGAGTACTGTAGAATAGAGTGCCCACCGCACATTACTCCCACATCGATGACGACAGACAAGGCAGGAGCTCGCTTGACCTGCCGTACCGTACACCGCACCACAGCGCACGCAGTGAGGCCTGCCTTGCGGGCCGTTGTTACTCCCATACCATACCATCCCATAACCATAATATAACACCTGCCGTAGCTGTGGTTTCGTAAATACGGTATGATATGTGGTTTCAGCCTCATGCGATGATGGGGAGTAGATGGGGGGGGGGTGGGAGGGGGGGTATGTAACACGTCGGTGTGTTTTGGGTTTTGGGTTTGACAGTGTTAGGGTTTTGGGTTTGGTCATGATATTCGGGTGCTTGCCGGGTGGTGGGATTTGAATCGGGACTTTCTTTTTTATTTATTTTTTTAATTCCACGTTTTGGTGATGTTGGTGGCTGTGGATTAGAGTTAAGTTACCGTGTTGCGCGGTGTGGTATTCGAGTAGGTCCTTATCAACGCTTGCTTCACATGTTAGGAGTACTGAGCAGGTCTTAACTGTTTCAATCGGGGCGTTTGTGGTAGGACGATTGTTATACGGTAGCTTAAGCTAAGCTACCAACTTGATAAACTACTATTATACATAGTGAGCACCCCGGCATAGAGAGCACTGGCTTACAAAATGCTTTGAACTACAGCCTAAGGGCATATAACCCATGAAAGGCGAGCTAATATGTGGTGAGTGCTCACTACGCCGGGCGCTCGCTTGATAGGGAAACATTATAGTAAGTACCGGGCTGCCAAACTTCAGCAACAGTGCAATCGCGGAGAAACAACCTCTTTCCCATGCCCAGAACCGGTAACATGGCCCATTTCCCCAGTCACGATGATACGGTGTGCAGTACTGTACTCGAGTGTGAACCCCATTTCCCAATTCCAGAAAGAGCCTCCAACCGAACTGACCAAACGATAAGCCAGCAGAGAGGTGAAATCAATTCCGCACACTTTTTCACCTTTTCCTCTCACTCCAAAAAAACGAAGAAGAAAGAAGAGTAAGTAGTTCAACAACGCTCAATTGCTGGCCCGTGTTGCATGACCCATCTAATTCCCACCCTGCATCTCGCATTGTGGTCGTTGTTCCTATCCATCGTATCATACCGGTTGCGTTTAGAATCATCGAAACGATGAGTTGTTCCGTCTCTCTAGTTTTTTTTTTCTTTCTTTCTGTACTTTTTTCTTTCTTTCTTCCTAACTCTTATTTCTTTTCCTTCTTTCTTCTCATAGCATTTCCCCATACTAAATGTATTCAGCTTGTGGGCGCGGCTATTGACTCCTCATACTCCAATAAAAGTAAAATAAAAATAAAAATAAACATGGAAGTCGAATTGGGTTTGGTAGCGAAAACTCTCTTTTCACTTCCCATATCGTTTTATGATAGGAAGGAAATCATAACTTCACTCGTTCCAGGGCGTTTCGGATTCGGTGAAACATGGATGCGGTAGGCAAGCTTACCTAATGTAGTGGGAGACGCTTAGAACCCCGATTTCTAGTATCCCGGCGGGGGTGTACGAGTAAAGGTAAATGCACATTGGCGCTCTGCCCCGCCATTGACACCCACTCACTGGGGTCGAATAGAAACCGTAAAATACCGTATGGGCGATATCCTTCGCTTCCCATTTTGATTACACTTTCCACCGTCAATGAAGGAGGAAGACGGAGATACCGTATCTGAGCCAGCGAGTAACTGTGGCCTCAATTTTTTCTTTCTTTTTTTCCTCCCTTCTTAGGCCCCTCCTGTTACAGCACGACTTTGAGTAGAGCCTGTGGTTGCAGTTTTGTTCTTGGTACTTGTCGAGATGGATTAGCCGGCGCTTTCCTGCAATTGAGGAATGTACCGATACATTGCCAGGGAAAACCCCCCGCAGAATTCGGCCAACTAATAGACCAACGAGCACAAAAAAACAATCAATGACATATTTTCCAGGAGCGCCTGTCATTGCTGTCCTTACGGGGGGTTTTCTTCTCACAATTCTTTTTTTCACAATTTTCTCGGAAGAAGAATGTAGACTATTTTTGGTAGGACCGGTTGACGAGGGTCCAACCTACCTTGTGTTCGTTCACCGGCGGTTTTGTGAACCTTTGTTCGCCATACCTGCGATGGAGTACTGTATGCAGGTGAGCGTTGGTCTTCCTTTCCACCCCAGAAGCCCAATATACCCCCGACATTCCGCTTCGTGGCAATCATCGACCTCTAGTCTTGTAGATCAATTGCCCCTGATGCACGAGAAGGCTTCCAACATCATTGTCAACGCTAAATCCTCAGTGTAGTATTACGATGACTTATTGCGCCTCCTTACTCAAAGTTAACCACCTGACTTCGGGCATAGAGCTATTGCCTAGACACGTGTGATACCGTCTTTCCACTTGACGGTGTTTCTGCCCACCTGAACTGCACCCAGTTCTTGACCATGGTCGAGGCCGGAGTCAAGAAGGCAGGTGGCGGATGACTGACTACAACCACAATGGCCTGCAGAATCACCAGGCCCAAACAAACCTATATTTCAGTCTTTCCTGCTTTTTTATCACTCTAATGCCGAAGACCAATGAAGCTAGAGTCGATAAGACGCAAGGTATCACCAAATCCCGCAACCTATTCTCGGACTCTCCAATACTTGATGCAGACGGCCTTTTCGTCGGGGGGGACGAGTGCCGCACCGAAAGGGAGAGAAATTGCGCGCACTGGTCGTGGGGAAGGTGATTGCTCGATTGCACGCTCCCCACTTCTACTCGTACCCGCACCTGCTGCGAAAAAGTATACGCACAGGACATCAGCGTATTGTTTTCCGCATTGATAGGCCAGATACCTAGGATCGCCCTCAGCACTGGACTTGGTTCCGGCCCAAAAGACTTCCATCGACAGGGAATGGTACAACTTACAATAGTGCTATCGGCGAATTGCACCTAAAGCATTGAAAAAGAAAAGGTAACCCCGTGAGGGGTAGTGGCGGCAAATCAATGTAACCCGTCTGATACGCATTCTCAATGATTGTTGCCGTGTGTCCCAAAAGCTTGGATCCTGATTGAGTGCACCCATAACCAAGCGCCTGATCATGGCTTTGTGGAAACTGGTCACGACCATCAATGTCCGCGCGCTCGCTAAACAAAGAATGCGTCGATCATGCCAAACACAAATCATCGACGCCGGCAGCATCAACGAGTCCGTTTCCCGTTTGTTTGGAGCATATATATTGCCCAACTCATAGGAACATCAATCAATCCCTCTGTCATTCGTTATCGCAGTTGCCCGCGACCAGAGGCACTCTTATCCGATCCACGGTTATGTTTGGTTCCACCCTACACGTGTGCCTTCTTGCATTCTGATCTCGAGCGTTTGAGGTGGCAATAAACTGCTGTTTATCGGACGAACTCCCTCGGAGTTCGCAGAGACTGCCATGTTAAATCGTATTATATTCCTACCTATACCCAATCCGTCATGCAAGCACAGGACGATCAAATGTCAATGTGTCAATCATAACATGTCCTTCCGGCGAAGCAATCAATCAAATTCCCGATTTGTGGAACGGCTAATAGGTTAGTTTCGATAATGGTGCTCGCCACTCGAAATCAGTACGGTCCCCATTTCTCATAGAAAACGAAGTTTCTGGACACCTACTAATCCTGGCGTCAAAGGGTTGATGACTCGAACAATAATTCCATTGATATCCACGTAAAGATATGCCATTGAGCTTCGCTACTCATACCCTATGAATAGGCAAGTATCGCTGTACCAAACGGATTCTGGGCTGACTCCCCATCATTCCGTACCAGTTCTGGTGATGGTATTAACCTGTTATCCGGACGATCCAAGAACCACTTGAAGCTCATTTATATTACGCAACTGAGCAGTTTACCTAACGATCGATCAGTTGTTTCTTTAACTCTTTTTTATTTTATCAACTCTCGTCTGCGGACACTATCTTAGTGGAGAACGCATGGTCCAGTAAGAGTTGCTCTCTAAAGTCCCGTTTTAGCCGTGCGATAAGTATTTTCAAAAAACAAAAATGCAAAATCACAAAAAGAAAACCGTCTCCTCTCCGGCAAAGTCAATGTTCAGAATGGCATTGACCTCCCCTCAGCGGGGTTTTGCTTGGCTGTGCATCTGGTACATTAAGATGCAATATGCTGAGTTGTATATTTCATTGGCGGGGGAGAACCGAAACATTTGATCCCAGGCATCGAATTACCCGAGGACCGAAACAAAACGTTTCTTGCATACCATCTTGGATGAAAAAAATCTGATGCATGAAATTTCCCCTCAAACATAAGATATAACTCCGCCTTCATCCAATCTTTTGGGCGCTAGGTGCGCAATTCTAGAAGTTTTGCTGATTTGAAGATTCGCATAGCTGTGATCCAAGATGACGGCATTGGGAATCTAGGTACCAGAAGATCCGAGAAATACCCAGGGTAGCAAAAGTCGGATGGCCCGGGTGGAGTATCCCTCCCAAAAAAAACTCTCGCCATCGCTATTTCCTCTTCCTCGAGAGGGGTTGGACGGGAAGTATATTTCCCCTTATTCGCTTCGAAACTCCATCTTTGGGAAAGTTTGGCGGCCCTACTAATAACAAAAAAACGGGTCAGCGAGGTGGGGAAGAAAAAAACTAGCAGCAAGCAAACCTTTTTTTCTTCCAACCCCTTGTTCCTTTCATCGTAGGAGACGGGCAGATACATCACCATTCATCGAGTTTCCGCCGAGCATAGAAGCTCATTTCATCTCTTCCATCTATCATATTCATCTCGGGAGTCGTGATGATCTCTCCAGGTTTTGGTTGAGAAGTGCCAAACATCTCAGTTCACTCAAAGGACCCATCGAGGGCATCGTCCGGAGAAGAGTTTGCTGGCAGTGGAAGTTGCTGGAACGATGACTTGTACAACGTTGCAGGTTTCATCCAGGATCAAGATTTGTATTTTATTTTATTTTTTCCGTCAGGAGGAACGACAGAACGCCCGGGTAACTGATTAACCATACCAGGAATTAAGGTGCGGCTCTGCGAGAATCCCGGGTTAGGGTTCGGGAAACTCCGTTGGCGTATTTCTTGTGTGAGAGCATATGGATTATTGAGATGGCCTTCCCCAAATATTTTGTCCGTAGATATTCTCTGCATACTCTGGGATATAATTTTTCAATTTTTCACTCAACTTCAGGGCTCATTATTCCCCCCCGATTATTTCCCCCGGAGGGAAGGAAAGCTAAAAAGAAAAACACAGGAGCTTGGGTTTTCTCGAGATTCCCTACGCACCCACTAGATCTGGATCTTCCATTTTTTTCATCCATGTGCCCTATGATATAATTGATTACGAATTAATTCTCCGAATTGTATACCGTAGGCAAGATCAGCCCCGATTAGCCTTCATTCTCTTTTATTTACTTTTTATTTTATTTTTTATTTTTTTATTTTTTTTATTTTTCCTTTGCCCTGACCTAATTATCCAGAGTTCCTATGAGGACCTGATCTCGCACTCCAAGTATTATCACGAGCTAACTCGAAGGGGGTTCGATTGCATTGAGACTTGTTTTGTTCGCTGATTATTCCCCGCCACAGTCCATTTCTCCCAGCTGGTAAAATTGCCTAATTGGGCGGGTCCTACGTGTAATGCATACTCAGACCGTGTTATATTGCCACTTTAATATGATATGATTTATATAGTTCACTTCGATTCAAGATATTGGGCCGGTTTATTGGCGTTCAGTTGATGCGTTGTCCAGTCGTCGATGAATACGGAACCGCCGGCCTTGCTATGACCCTCAGCTCCTTCTTCCGACTGCCCCCTCCGTATTATGAGGTAGTCTATGTAGATGCTCACCCTGTTGTGGGTTCGGATGTTCACATACCCTGAGCGGCTGCAATACTGAGCGTCGCGTTAATACCTATCGTTTCGAACTAAACCCTTCATTTCGTTTCATCCGAGTATATTAGTGCATTCGAGAATCTATGATGATTCTTTGAGTGTTCCGAGGGCCTGCGAGTGCTTGGCCGTGTCTCGGGCAACCTCTCAAGCGGGCCTAATGACCCCCTTATGCCTTCCCCCTCCCCCCCCGTATGCATCATTTTTCTTTTATGATAGAGTACCCAGAGTGGTGAATGGGAGTGGTACCAAAAGAGCTGCTACTATGTGATGACCAAATTCACTGATACTTTATCAATGATAAGTGAACAGCTCATGATGCGCGAGCCGATATATTGACTTCGTGGTCGATCTCTATCAATCATCGACCGGAGCACCGGATATTCCCGTGATGTTTTAGCCTAGAGCCCTACGGCTACTTGTCAGAAGACTAGCAGCTAGCTCGGGGGCGTCAATATTTCAGAAAGGAAAAAAACAAAAAGTCGGATATCCTTCTCAAGCAGGTACCGTGGTGAATGCTGAGTTGAGCAACGCTCTGCCGTACCCAATTGCCCTTGGTTCCCCACTCCCCACCCCCTGACATGGCGTAATTCCATCCAAGATGCTCGTGAGCTCACATTAGAAATCTATCGAGTCTTCATTATTATTATTTTCTGGCTCTCCCATTTCTAAAAAGGGTGCTCCGAGAGCCAATTGCGGGCAGGCCGGGTTGCCGCCCTCCCAAACAATATCAGGCATCGCCGGACCCACATTTCAATAAATTGGCTCCTAAGAGGAGGAAGGCGGAAAATCTCCGTGGTTCTAACGCCCTCCGTTGGTCTGCGAAAGCGTCATTTCAAAATCCACTCGTCAAGTACGTGTCTTCTCATAAGATGAGAGAGGAGCGATGAATGTTGCCCTTTGATACTAACATTACAGGGAGATATGAACAGGGAAGGGGGTAGGGAGTCAACTGGGAAAAAAACAATAAAAGGAGACCAACAAACTCCGTAAGTTAAAACTGTCCGGGGCGTCAAGTGGTTCCGCACTCCATCGTCCGAGAGTCTCCCTGCGTCGCCTGTTCCAGGGGAGAGACGAGTGAAGAAAGCCATGGTTGCAAGAGGCCGTCTGGGCTTCTCCCAACTCCGAACGAGTCCAATACAATACACTGTAACTACGGCACCTCGACTGATACTCTGCTAAGAGGGAGGAGTAGGAGGATGACAACGTCTAGACTTCAACACCACCACACCCACCTCATCCTAGTCGACCAGATGCTCTCCTTGATTCCCTATTTTTACACTTTTGTGTCCCGCAGCCAGTTGCAATTGCCTATAATGGTTGGATGTGACGAACCAGTAGATAATGTCACCAAAGTCAATTCCCCCGGTCACGACCCGCGTCAACTGATCAGCGATCATGGGTAACAAGAAACCTGTCGAGAGGGCTGGTCCCAAACTATCAAGACTAGCTCGCTTGAAAATAGTCTATCTTTGAAAACGCCTCAGGTAAAAAAAAAAAATTCAGGCCCATCGAATTCAAGCTAAGGCCGCATATCAGTGGGAGTCCTACCCAAGTGCTATGGAGGAGGAACCTAGACCAGCTAGACTGAATCTCCACCCAACTTGCGGGACTTAACTGAGAAGTAATCGCGATGCTGCAATGAATGAATCGAGGTTTGTTACGTATTTGAGTATTTTTTTTTGAATGCGATTCTCCTAATTTTTTTTATAATAATATTGTCTTTTTTTTTTTTCCTCTTTGCACCGTTTTCTCCTTACCCTCTTTAATGTGCTTCTTTATTTTTCAACATGGGTTGAATTTCTTTTCTGCACAGACACAATTCCGTGATTATCTGTTGCACTTGCTGTATTCTCACCTTGTCAACACACCTTTTGTCTTCCTACCTCCCTCCCCCGCCCGGCGGGCTTCCATAGCCAATGCCCATCGGTTGATCATCTTAATGACTTGTTAGGATTGTTTCCACGATGTTTCGTAGCGTGTCGCCAATTACCCAGACGAGACCCACTCACGGGTTCTGCATTCACGACCAGGACTCGTTCCCCCAAGGCCTGAGGACCCTCCTTTCCTCCGACGGGGTCCCCACTTGAAACGGTTCATCCCCTCGACCCCCAACCCAGGCCCTTCCCCTGCACTCCATTGGGGGGAAGGAGGATGTAAGAAAGAGCAAAAAAAAATATATAAAAAATATAAGATGTAAAAAACGGCCACCCAGTGCGTTTGGAGTTTTTCGGAAAGCGCGTTCAAGAATAAACTTCATAGGCTCCGCGAAACATGGGGGGGCAACACCACTACCATTTTTACTTTATTTTTACCCTTTGGCTGAGCCATTCAGGGAATTCCCCACCCCATGGGGTGTTTTTCCTGTGAATCGTAGCCTGTAATGCCCTGCACACCACGGGATACCGCTGTCTGAGACGTAATCCTGGAGCTCTGAACGGGTTCGCAGCTTGCAATCCCGGGAAGGGACAGAGTTCAAGGGGGGAGGTTTGATAAAGATATAAAAATATGGAATGAGGAGGGCGAAGAAAACACGCAATGGGAATCGTTTACCTCTACCGCGTGACGGTATCGAGGGAGGGGGAGTGGGGAGTGGCTCTGGCCGGGTCGCGAATATTGGTAGCGAGTGATGAATTATGATGCCGCTACTGCAAAACAGAAATCACACCTTAGGATTAATATATTAGCTCCCCTAACCCCATCCTCCCCCTCCCCCCCTCCGCTTTTGCCCAACCGGTGAGCCTTGCTCAACTACAAATGTTGGTCCTGTGCCGCTCCCTACTGACATCCGATGGTTGACTTCTTAATCTTGGTAATAAAATGCGATTGCCCAATCATCAATAAGCTTACCCGGCTGAGCATTTTAAATAGCCAGAGGGCTGAGAGCTTGCGCCCTGAGGCGCTAATTTGCTACATTTCACTCGACAAATCAGGGTAATCATGCAACTCGCTGCAACGGGATACATACCCATCGCCTTTTTTTTTTTTTTTTTTTTTTCCCTTTCCTAGGGTCGCGGCACACCATACATACATACATACATACTTGTACTATACATACACCAGAGTCCCAGCAACTCCCAGAGTTTTTTAAAAAAAAAAAAACGGAAAGGGACATTCAAAGTACAACGAATGAGACCGCCAATTCGCTCGATAGATCCACAAGATATTCGCCAAAGGATATTAATAACCGGGAAGAATCGTACTAGTCATGGATCATCACTCGAAGCCGATTGGTGCGGCCAGCCGCAAGTAGCGATGTGCATTTCCTTCTCTCCTGCCCTTGGGAATTGAGTGGACTGCCACTTTTCATTATTATTACTATTGTTGCCTCTTTGGCGATACGAGGTTGGAAGCCACGGTACGTACGTCGCGGTACTGTACTCGTACAGTTGAGCTCGTTGTTATTGTGTTGCTGTTACCCGTGTTTTTCTTTTCCTCGATTCTCCGCTTTCCTTTTTCCTCCCTTTCCCCCCTCCCCCCCATCGCCCTTGTGCTACATACACCCCGTGGCTTGGGATTAACGTCCGTCGTTGTCGTCCTCTGCAGGGAAGTGAGTGAGTAAATGAGATGGAGGGGGGGGGGATCCTTGGGAAATACGGGTAGAGCAGAAAGCAAGGCTGTCCTTACCACTTCGAATTGTGAAAATGAAAAAAAA
>QLOI01000265.1:2465-71698 GCA_003313605.1 Tuber umbilicatum | reverse complement strand
AAAAAAAAAAAAAAAGTGGAAGCCTGCTCAATCGCGCCAATGAATACCGGGGGCGGAAATTATACGTCACCTGCCAGCTGGCGGGATGCCCTAACCCTCGCGTTTTACTGATCATGCTCGCCGATGCAAGGACGTTATAGTTGTCGAATGCCACCGGTTGTTTCCTCGCTGCTACGAACCCAACTGTTCGCGCCCTCTCCCCCCCCTTGCCTTGAGGCGTATGGAACTGTGTCCGTACATTAATTACCGTACGGACAGCAAAATATCTACTTGCCCCGGAGTAAACGGGCGGAAAAAAAATGCAAAAGAAATGAGAACATCACGTGCGATTAGCCCTGTCGGGATGTTGTCAACCATTTTGGGAAACGGATATCCCCCCCCCCCTTGTGATAGGCTGTCCGAACTTCCCCGCTGAAAAAAGCGGCTCGAGTGAGAGTGGGTGAACTCTCCTCCGACTGTAACCCTAACCCATAAGTTACTCATCTCATTTTCCATGTAATTTTCTCGTTCCTTTTTTTGTTTTTTCGACGAGTGTTATATAAAGGGACGGAGGCGCTCGGGGGATTGGCTGCCGCTGAGTAAACGGCCAGAAAACAATGAAGGACGACGAGTGAGCCACTGTGAACATGTCTGTTGGCTTTCGCTTTGATGGTTAACTCAATCGCAAACTTGATCAAACACGGTGCATGCGAACGCGTACAAACGAAGCAATTGAGAAGGAAAAGCTCCTTTCTCGGAGGAGTTTGCTGGGCACGGATGGCCCCCTCGAGGCGTGGCTATGGATGGAGCTTGCATCTCCGAAAACAGATGGACACGAAGGTGCTAACCTTCCACACAGCCTCTATCCTCACTATATTAACAGCATGCTAGCACCACCCTCATTCAGGAATCTAGCAATAGTGCTCGAGCTTCGGGCTGGCAAAACCAACGCAACCAAAAACGGGAAATTCGCATTTTGAGCAGGTCCAGGTGCGTGCTCAACCAACCAACAGATCACCATAAACAAGTCACTGGGGAGATGATAGCGATAATGATTCAGCTCGATTTGGGCATTGCACCGCAATTTCTCAACCAATTCATCGAGGTAGCAGGGTGAGGAACAAAAAAGCACAGTAGTGGGAAAGCCCTGAGCTCTGATCTCTTCCCCCACCTGCAGCCATTTTCTCAAGACAAGAGCTGAACTTACCCCCCTCCAAGCTATCCCCCCCCCTCAATAGCAACTCTTCGGCTCATATCAGAGGAGTAAATCCCGCCACACGAAATCCCAAGGACAAAGTGACCGGCCAAAAAGGACTTTATGAACCAAGAAGTTGTCATACAGAGGAAGGATAAGGGAACCGGCCCGAGATGATATATGGCCAGACACACTGTCTGCAAATATGGGGCCGAAACTTGAAACCTGGGGATGAATTGTTGGAGTGCGCCATGCTCTTGTTTACTAGTAGCCATTTTTCCGCTGATTTTTAGGGCCGTGATCCGGCGAACCAACGAAGGAGTAATAGGGACAGGGCGCGCCGTTGAAATACCGCGCACCCATCTGATGCCAGTTGGGGCGGTCAGCTGTCAGCACTGCGTCCCGCCCCAAAAATCACCATTTTCGTCAGTGTCAGCAGGCGTTATCCCAACATTTCGGACCAGTCCATCCCTGGAAATTCTCGAAAAAGCCCAGGCATTTTCGCGGAGATTTTTTTCCTTTTATATCTTATGTTTGAAAAACTGCTTCTATTATCCAGTATTAAGGAAAGCTAATTCCAGGATGTGGCCTAGCTTACTGTATAACACTGTTTAAGATTTACTTAAAACAAGTGAGATCATTGTGAATCTTGTCCTATAAAAATGAAAAAAATTGACCCATCTTCTTTTGTGCCAGCACCACCCATCCCAAGTACATTTACCCAACAATGCATGTCAGCAATTCAGTCTGTCCCAACTGGTATGGGTGGTGCAGTAGATTAATAGGAGTGCTGATAAAGATGACACTAAGAGACCTAGCTATGTCATAGCCTGAATTCAAGCTCAGCAGCCCCCGGTGACACTAGACACCTTGTAGCGCCCATTGAAGTTGAATATGTTGAGCACGGTGAATGTATCCTTCAAAGTATAATACGAGCTCCAACAGGGCCAGGAGTACCGTTCACGTCTCCCAAACCAGATAATTTCAATAAACCCCCCCGCCCCCAACAACAATCCCTCCACAGCAAACTCTATTACCGTATCAAAATCCTCAACCCAATTCAACCAAAAACGATATAGCCTTTGACGCCTACAGAAGCCCACCGAGAAATGGGTTCTCGCAATCGAACTAGATGAGCACAGCAATCTCTTCATCCAAATGTGAAAAGGAAAAGAAAAAAACTTAAAAGAACTCACACGAATCTGAAGCACCGCGTCGTCGCATGGCAGGTTCCCCCCACAGACACCTTTGGATTCAGGGATAATTGAACTGAATACTCGAGTAAAGTATGGTTCGGGAGGGGATGCGGCTTTCTGTGGCGTCGCTGGTCCATGGCAGGGTAGCCGTGTTAGCTGTGTAACGTGCAGCGCAGGAAACTTCAAGACCGGATCCGGCACTTCACCCGCATCGGGAAGTGCCCGCTTCAGTAAAGGAATCAGTACCACTGTTATAGTCCCCGAAAAAAAGTTCTTTTTGAAGCAATAGTTAGGCCGATAGTATCCTATCCCTTATCACACCGTATTAAGTTTTCCCCCTACCTTAAGATGGTCCACAGCCCGCGCCACAAATTCCGACCAAGTTACAGCAGTCCCATGACCTGGCCGAGTGACATTCCAGGATCCACATGGCCCCGGCATCCTAAGACAAATTATTAGATGCTGCCCTGAAAACCCCCGTAAAATCTCCAGAGGATGCAGGAATGTGTAAGGGGATACCCCAACTGTTTGCGGATAACTCATCAAAGCTTCCCAGCGTCCCATTATCGATGCTGGTCGCAGATCACGTCCCTCAGGATGCACAGACAAAAGTAGCCCGACCCAAGGTGTACTAGTACAAGTCATAACAATCAATACCGGTAATGAAACTTTCAAACCACCGCAACGATACGGGCTCGGGACGCCGGCCCCTATGCTGTCCAGCGACGGGTCGGATTTAGCTGCCATCTACCTTTTCGACACCGCACCTTGAGCCATTGGATTCCATGAATTTAGTCAAATACGGTTTCACAGTTGATATCGTCAACTTGCGGGCAATTCCTTTCCAAGTCAGCAGGCAGGGTACGGCACAGTCCGATAAGGTGCGTAAGGTAAGGCGAGGATTCAACAGCCGTACTATCGGTGCTTCGTAAATCCGAAGCCGAGAAGGCCGCCGCGAAGGATCCCTACGAAACCCCAATTACTCCCCATTGATCTCTAAGTCTGTCCGATATTGCACGGAAAACGCCATTCAGAACGGATTCCATCCGACCCTTCGCCAAGTTGAGCTTCCAGTGCCGGCACTAATCCACATCATTTCCGCCGCCTAGCCACAGATAATTGGACATCCCCACATTCTATATATCATACCAATTTGTGTCTACCCTAGCACCCAGTAACTCTCAAAACCCCATAACAGTAAGCCCAAGTCCCGCTACCGCCCACACTTCGACGCGCAATCCAAGACAGATCAGTAGCAAGATTGCAGAGCAGATTAGTCTCAAGCCCAGCAGCAGAAATCGCCCAAAGCACCAAAACCTCCATCACCCACGACAGCTCCCGGATAGCTGTTGCGGCCAAACCTACGATATTTCCAGATACGGCGGCATTTGGGTCCACCCTAGTGCACAAGCAAGGCTGAGGAAACCACCTCACCCCCATCCCCCGCAGCTCCCTCCAAGTACGGTAATCCTCTTGGAATCTCCCGAGCTAGCGGGAGTAGTTAACGTTCCGCTATGCACGGCCGCCGGCGACATCTGCAGTCACTATCACCCAACCAATCCTCCCCAAAAGCCCAGAGTGCGATATCATACATGAGCAAAGTAACATTCCCGACCCTCTCACCCCCAGGAGATACACACCGCGGATAGAGCAGCCTGCCCGATTTCCACCAGTCTCAGCGCCAAGGAGCGCCGCCCCGCTCACGATAGAATCCCGGTCGGGCCTTAACACCATCAAGAAACGAATACCGGCGCAGAAGCAAGGCAGTACAACCAAGCCAACGAACGAACAAACAAGTAAACAAAAATTGAACGTGACAGAGCACTCCAGCCCGAAAAACCGCACCCTCAGCAAGTCTTCTAAAAACCTGGTGCCCGCGAGTCCTCGCATAGCACATACCACAGGTCCGAGCATCACGCCCTCAAGTAAATCCACCGTCCCAAACACCACGCGCTACGGTCGATAGGATAGTACCTCCATGCGGGTCCGCCACTTCTCCCCCAAATCCAGAACAGATAAGCAAACCACCCTTCCTCCCTCCCTCCAAAGGGGATAGAACCCGAGTGATAGCATATGTCCAGGAAACAATCCTTTAAGGACAAGACAACGGCTGCTCGGGCCGATCAATCCACCCACCGGCATCCCTGGTAGAACCTTGGATGACGGTACCTGTACTGGCACTAGCACCACTCGAAACGGGGGCGAGAAAAACACGAACGGCAAAACAGGAGATGCGCAGCGCAGCCCCTCCCCCCTCTCTCCGAGGAGTACATAAAGGAGAAGCAAGAAAAAGCACCAAACCATACCAGGACATATCACAACTTGGTCAGTTATTCGAGTTTCTACTTGTACGGTGGCATGATGTGCCTCGTTTCACGAGTGAGGGTCTGCGACGGGCAAGGGGTAGCGGAAAAGGGGGAAACTACCGGTACTACTCGAGCACTATACAGCGCACGATTCTTCACGCGCAGCAGGCACGGTACACCGTGCCTGGGAAATTCTGGGAGCAAAGAATTCTTCTCATCCGAATAAATAATCAACCACATTTTCCATCCGTTCAATTTCCATAACGAGCAATATATATATATAAAAATGAAGCAAAAAAAAGACAAACTCATCCCGATCAAGAGAGAGGTAAAAGGAAGAAGGCTAGGGGAGGGAAGGTGGGTAGAGAGGGTAAATAAAGACAACACGGTATCGAAAGGGGGGTGATCGTACAAAATTAAAACTACAAGAAAAAATCTTTCTCCAGATCTTTTAACGCTATGAAAGGAAAAACAAGCAAACAAAAACAACATCCGACTATACGAGCAACCATGCGGCGATGAATACTCCCGCGAGAGCAGTAGTGGAGAAGGTGACTATTGAACCGGCACCAGTGAAGACGGGAGCCCCAGTTCCTGAAGGCGAAGACAAGTTTCCGGAGGGGACTGGGATACCGCCACTAGGACTGATAGTGCCTGAAGGAATAAGTGTAACGGGGGGAGAAGAAGCACCGGGGGGAGATGTAGCAGTACCATTGGCACCCTTCGCCTTACTGAGGAATTCCGGGAACTTTGCGCCCGGGTTGATAGCAAAGACCATACCGGCCTTGCAATGCGTTCCCTGGGCGCAGTAGAACCACTTGGGCTTATCGTCGGGGACGGTGAAATTGAAGGTTTCCTTCCCGGGAATGTTCTGCGGGTTGGGCCTGAAACCGGACTTGACACCACTAGGGTTGAAAACGCACGGGTTGTCGAAGGTGGATTGCGTGACGGTGTGGTTCTTCTCCAGGAAATCGAAGTAGACCACATCTCCGACGTTGGCAATAACGGTCTCGGGGGTGTACTTGAGAAGGTCGGGGCCTCCGACCTTGACGGTGTGGGTCTTGGGAGCGGTGGGGACGGAAGTCTGAGCTGGGGGGACGTAAGTGGAAGTCGCCGGCGGTTGGGGCTTGGAGGTAACGGTCCCCGGTGTCGTTTGGACAGGCAGCGACTGCACGGACTTTGTTGTTCCAACAGCTGTGGTGCATGGTGGTGGTGTGGAGGTATACACAACACCATTCGAAGTGTAGGTGCTCGCCGGCGGGACGACGGCCGTCTTGCTCTCAACACCAGCAGCAGAACTGGGGGACGCTCCCCCTGGTGGGGGGGTAGCAATGAAGTGGATACCAGCAACAGCCCTCTTGAGACCGTTTATCTCCCTCCAATTCGACACATTGAATCCTCCCCTGTTGGACTCATCCGGAACACCCTTGACAGTGAATCCATCCGGCTGAACGTACAACAGGAAGATATACCTGTGTGGACCAGTACCGACGGAAGCGTCGGGACCAACATACTTGAGTGTAGGGCTGGACGGGGACGCAAGATCCGTGAACTCGGACACCGAGAAGTCGGTCTTCAAGTAGTGCAGGACCTGGGGCACAACCACGTCGTCGCGGGTTGGGGAATCGGGATCTATCATCAGGATGCAGTATTTCGTCTTGGGGTTGATACCGGAGGATCCTCCCAACGCGAACTTTGGTAGCGAAGCAGTATCTATCAGGTAGTTGTTAGACCACTATCCATCCATCCATCCATCCAAACGAGAAAAGATCCGACTCACCAGCTGGAGTAAGAACATCCCCATCTTTCAATTCCTTATTTCCAAACGTCACCTCCAACTCAATAGACTTGGGATCGAATCCTGCGGAAAAAGCGTCGGGGATCTGTGCGAGCACCGATCCCGAAAACAACACTGCGGCCGCCGCAGCGATAAAACCCGTACGTTTCCCAAACATCGTTGAAGCGCAAGTTCAAGCTAAGCAAGCGAAAAAATCGGAAAGAACAAGCCCGCTCTCCTTCTGAGACTGAACCGGAAAAAAGATAACGATAGTAGTAATAAGTAAAATCCAATAGAATGAAAAGAAAAAAACCACGTCTTCAAGACTGCAAATCAAGTGAAGGTATGTAAAAGTAAAAAAGAAAACGAAGAAGAGAAAGAAAGAAAAGTTAAAAGAAACAATATTCAACGTTGCCACAAATTGAAAAAAAAAAGTAGGGATGAAGAAGGAAACACTTTCATGCGGTTCCCCCCACCTCTCTATATACTACTCCCTCCCCCAGGGGAAGGCGGCAGCGCAGTACCACAAAACAGGAGCGGGAGAGGGAGAGGGAAAAAAAAGAGATGTTTGAAACTCCCATCACAGCCATAGAGTACAATGTTCTTCATTTTCCTCCGACGGCTCTCAAAATAACCTCTTACGCTACCAGTTTGAGCCCCGGGCGCTTAGTCCCGAAGCGGTAACGTTCCTGGCTCGGTTATGCAGGTTCACGTTTTAGATTCGCCAGATTGAACTTTCCGGGTAACAGGTTAGTTCTTGGCTTCGTCTTGGCGAGCATGGAGGTTATTTTTTGGTTTTGAGGGGGGGGGGGTTGTTGTCTGGCCAACGATACCCGCCCATTCACTCACTCCCCTTTTTTAGATGACGGAGGCGACATCTCGAACTATTCACCCTTCCAGATTGCGCATGCGATGATGGCGCTATTGTAACTGCTTGTGGATAGAGCGGGACGATATCCAACGGTGTTATTATAAGGTTAAGGTTATTTACTCGTACTGCGCTCAGCTACCCGCCTGCCTAACCGGGTAAGCAGAAGAGAAGGGAAGCTCTGCGGAATAATAACGCCGAACACCAAAGCGCCCCTATGTGCGGTGCTGTACAGTACTGTACAGTACTCGTACAGCACCTTACCCCAAAGGTAGGTTACATACGGGTGCTCTAGAGTTCATTCCACTCCAGCGCTTGTCTTCAGGCTTTCTCAGAGCACATTGCAGTAGTGCACAAATCCAATTTCAGTTTACTTCCATATTTTACCCAGAAAAAGTATCACCATGATACCATGATAATTATTATCCCAATTCACCAAGAACTTTTTCAAACCGCCCAGGCCCAGGAATATACCGTACCGTACCTGCGCACTCCTCACTCACTCACCCACTCACCCACTCATAGTATGCATAGCACTCACTCACATGCCCACACAGCACCCTGAAGAAACCACCAGCGGACAACATCCCCCACCCAGGTGAAATGGTCCTGAATTTAACATTGAGCAGAGTTGTGATATACCCCCCTTGCATCCCCTAGTATGGCACAGGTACAGATACAAGTGCTCGAGCAAAGGCATGCAAGGAAGGTACAAGTACGGGTTCTCGAGTACCGTACATAGGAGAAAGGGAGGGGGTATGCAAAAAGAAAAAAGGAAGAAAAGAGTCCAAGGTGCTGGACACTCGAGTAGTTCTTCGGTTTTGTAGCATGGTAAAGGTCGCAGGTGAGAACTCTAAGTAGCCACGTGCAGTAGTATCATACCTTTAGTTAGATCTTGCTCAAAGTTTTCTAAAGTTAAGCAGGGTACAAGTATAGAGTAAAACGTTTACGATCTTTGTTTAATTCGCGGTTATCCCCGACCGTCCCTGTAGAGAGAGAAAGGGGGGGGGGTGGAAATGGAAGAGGGGAAGAAGAAATGTTAAAATAAACTGGGTCCGTGTGATAAGTTTAGTTGGCTTGTTGGTTTGTTACTATCGTTAAGGAGGCACTGTATCATACGAGCAGATATGATAACTAGTTACTACTCGTGTCATACTAGCGGAGGGGCTGGTACCGGTAGACGTCCTGACCGGAGAGGTTTAGCGGATGGTGAAAGGGCGACCTGATCACCCTCTATCACTGACTACCACAGTACCGTAAACCCCCCATGAAATCCACTACAAGCATCATGCCAGACTATGAGCGGGAATAGGTTTAGTCTGACAGGTTGACAGAGTAGCGAACACCCTTCATGAGATCCAACATTGAGGACCGATTTCATACCGTGTCAGGAAAACTCTAACCCTTTGATCGAGCTTCCATCTATGAATCCGGAGATTAAAGGGTTGACTGGAGATAGTGGATCTCACGAGATTTCACGGTACCAACACATCAAACGGCAGAGAAGGAGAGCACCGTTCCACCAAAATCGCAGTACCGGTACCGGTAGTACAGACAGGAAGTACCCGAAAACTGGTACTTGTATCAAAGAACCCGTATAGCACCCCTACAAAATTCAAACTCAAAAAAAAAAAAAACTTCAAGTACGAGTGCTATACCCCATAATTACCGGATACCCATAAATGATCCCTAAGCTCCTGAGGGAAATAAATAAAAGGTCACCGTCACATTCAAAGCAGAAATCGCACTCGTATCGCTGACCCCCCTCTTCCACCAGCAGCAAGTCAAGTCAAGTCAAGTCAACAAGTCAATCAACCAAGCAGCTAAATTCCAAACCTCCTAAGGCGAGACGAACCACGCTGACGTCTTGCAAGTCAAAGCCATAGTAACGCAACGTACTCGAGTAAGCATAAAGTAATAGAAAAGTACGGTAGGTAGCGCCTCCATCACTCCGATTCGTCCTCTCTCAATATCACGAGTCATTCGGTACAGTACGGTACCGGACAGTGAAATGGCGGGGTGCATACAGCACGCCAAAGCGCTCAAAAATCTTTCACCAAAACTCGCACCAGTCAAAAAGTCAACCATCACCTTCATTGCGCGACCGCTGCCTGCAACCCGTAGATCCCCCACCCCAACTTCCACCCGTAGGGGAAGATAGAAAGGGGGGGGAAAAAAAGAGCGATTAAAATTCTCCTACCGTTGCGGACGGGTTCGATCAGTTTCCGTCGCCTTGGTCAGCGGATCACCTTCCGAACCGGACGGAAGTATTGTCGTGTTGGAAATGCGACCGCGTACTGTATGTGCGGTACGATATTCAACCACACGATATCCACGGAGAAAGGAAGGGAGGCATCATAGGTACAGTACGGTAGGGAAGGGAGAAGAGAGTTTTAAACCCGACGGGAAGATCCGAGGGGCTCCTGTGGCGGTTGGTGCGTGGGCGTGGGTTCGGGATTGCCGGTGGTGATGGGGATGCCGGAGTTCGGGGGCTGATTGCGTGATGTGGGATTGTGCTGCGGTAATGGGAAGGTGCAAGTAATAGGGGAGGAGAGGGGTGAAGTTGATTCCCGGGGAGGAGGGTGAGACTGCTCGGGAGGGAGGGTAATTTGGTGCAGGATTGCGCACCACAACAAAGTTGGAGTATTGTATCACGGTACGGGCGCTCACTGTCCACCTTTCCATACCGGCCGGCGCCGCATGGTATGCTAGGGCTTTCCCTCGCCAGACGATAAGTTGGCTTCTTGCCCACTCGCGCAACAAATGATTGATGCCATAACAAATCCCACTTACGAACACTCCCTACTAACCGGTACCTCCATCCACAATACCCCCCAACAAGAACACAGTACCGGTAATCCACAACCCACCATGATACCACATACAGTATCACCCAATTCCCAGAAAAAACCTTCCCAGCCTCGCCCGTCCGCCATCAAACTACCGGCGAAAATCTCCCAAACCAATCATCACCACCAACCAAACAAAACTCGATCAAAAAAAAACTGCACCACATAAAAAACCGCACACAGCTGTACGAGCCAATGATACAGCACTGGTACTCCACCTCGACTTCTCCCACCCACGAATAATTCCCGGAACCGAACGAGCCAGCAGGGTTTTTCCCACGAGTACAGGACAGTACAGAATAGTATCGAGAGCGTTGCCGATGCCGGAAGCCTAAACTGCACCACCCTCTCCGTGATCCTCCACCTTTCCCGTTCTTAGAGAATAGTTCGGGATGGGCGTGCGTGCGTGCGCTTGTGAGGAAATTGTCTTTCTAGTGGTGGTAGTGGTGGGGGAGCCTTACGCTTTCCCTCTTTCTTTCTTTCGCTATCCGTCGTGTTCTACTCGTATTCCGATCGCCTGTCCGGATAACAAACACTCCTATGATTTACCGTTGTCGCGAGAACCGGCAAATCTCCCGCCTTATTGGTCGAGATTCTGTCATGTCTATTCTCCTGTGCTGTGCGGGTGGCTCCTGTACGAGAATTCTCGCGATGCTTGAACGGAACCGTGATGCCTCACCAGCACGGTACTTTATTACGTCGGTACTGTTCTGTACCTATCAACATTGGTACCGCACTGCGGGCATCAACATACCCCCCCGCCCTCTAAAATTTCCACAACCCCAACAATTACCGGTATCACGACATTTGCACAAAAACCCACCCACCCTACAAGTGATAAGAACTGCACTCTTTAAAGTACAGTACAATAGATAATACCATAATGTCACCACCTTTTGCCACTTTTTTTTTCCCCCTTCCTTCTTCTTTTGCACACCCTGCAACCTGCGTGTCTCAGCCCTCAGCCTTACGGGATGGGTGGGATGGGTGTGGCTGGCTGAGCGGTTGGTGGGTGAGCTTTTGTAGAACGGAGCGGAGTGAAAGTGTACACTTTTAGTGCGGCGGGCGTTAGGATTGGGCACTAAATTTATAGTGATTCCGTGGGGTACGTTTTACACATGAGTCCCGTATGGTGAGTACCGTATCGTAGGTGAGTGAAGTCCACGATAGCCGTACCCATTATGACGAGACATGATGGGCACTTTCAAGCGGAGATGTTAAGCCCGAAGCATTCCTCGTGTCTCAGGACAAGAAGAACATCAAAGAAGTTTATATGATACAACAAAGTACTCGCACCATATCATCCCTCCCCCAGATCGGGATTCGCAGTGAACCACTAATACCGGTATCATACCTAGCAGTATCATACCAAAAACATCCACAACTCCTTCCCCCAAACACGAAACCCACCGCCCTACACCCATCATACCGGCACGATAATATGATACATTCCAACAACCACCCAGACACACAGCACAGCACAGGTACAGTACCATACCCTCCCCTCCCCCCTTCTCCACGACCATCCAGCCTTCCGAAAGTGCACATCAACACTTCCTTCCAAAACCTCACCCACAATACCCAAACCCCGTAAACCCATAGCCTTACCTGCACTTCCCCTTCACCCCACTGCACGCCCGTTACGATACCACCACCACCACCACCACCAAATAAAGCCTTACTCGCACGAGTACGAGTACAATACGGCGGGGTGGAGTACCGGATAATGGAAGGGCACTTCTGGCCTCACCTTTCGGTGAGGAGGGAGGGCAACATACTTACTCGGCAGGTACGCGTGTGATGCAACGGAATGTGGTGTAATGGGGGGTGGAAGGGAGGGCCTGAGATGATATAATAATATTACAATGTGCTACAACGTAGAGTGGAGCAGAGAGCGGAAGTTTCTAGGATGGGTTCTAGAAAGGAAAATAATTTCGGTACGGCGGGTGATAGCGCGAGGTGTTCCGTCCCCCTACGATACGGTACCATAGAGCGGGGCCCCATCCCGACAAAATTACCGTAACGGCACCGCCCTCCAGCACCCTACAGAGTAGAGCGACGGAGGCTCGGAGAGCTCGCTGGCCGTGTGAGATATCACAAATCCAACCCAACCAGGCACGGTCCATTGCTCGATCTCCGGGCGCGATATCACCACAAGGGATCGGCGAAAATCCACGACAACCAGCACTGTACCACGCGAGTCGAGTCGAGTTAAAAAATATGATACGGTCCGAACGCTTTCGCAAGGTTTAAAAATCACCACAAGAGTTTCTGTCCGCCTTCAACCAGCCGCGAGGAGCACAGTACAGTACAGTACAGAGCAAGCAAGAAATAATCATACACCGAAAAAAACCATCCAGGGACCGCCAAAATAAGGTATAAAAAAAAAACCTCGTTGCATAATCAGAGCCCCGTATCATATCGTTCAAATTCCCAGACAAAAGCAAAACCCCGGAACGGAGCCTCCCAGCACAGCCACGCACAGCCACAAACAAGGCCAAACAAAGACATTGATGATAAAAAAAAATTTGAAAAAATACCCGCCAAGACCTCCAGGGCACGCGCGTGAATCATTCACCGCACAAGGCGATGCGGCACAATTCTCCGACGAAAGGTACCGTACCGTAGCAACGGTCAAGGCCTTCCTTCCTTCCCCTTCCAACGCTGGGAGCTGTCCTCTGTCCGGAACGGGTGCGTCGTCATTCGATATCCCACAAGTTCAGTGAGTCAGGATCAATCTCCGAACACGGCGCCCGATTCCCCGGACTCTCCCCCCCCTCTCCCTACGAACCGGCCAAGCCAGGGCGGACCGAAGAGGGGACGTTCCCCCAAGAAGCTTCCAGCTCTAGTGCGCTATATTGATCCGTGACTCACGGAACCAGTCATCTACAATGGTGCCCTATGGTACGGGGCTCAAGTACGAGTGATACCTCATGACTAGATACCCAGTTCGATCATCCCCACCCACCACAGCTCGAGTACCAAGCCGTTTGAAATTTTCGGAACTTGCACTTTTCACGCACACAACTGGCCTGTTACCCTAATCCCACCCTCCCCCAATCCCAGTCTGGCAACCGACCTGCCTGTCCGTCCGCGACCCACACCTACGAGTATCTGCCCCTCCCCGCCCATCTGTTCATCACATCACCAAGTTTCAAAGTTAAATAGAGTGGAGTAGACATGACCAGGTAAAAGAAACTACAGTACCCCATTTTGCGCCCGTAATCTCCTTTACATTCACCTTCAGAAGAATACCGCATAAACACAAATTTTTTCTTAAATAACCTGAAGGGCTTATAATGCTAGTAAAGTACGTACACACATACATCTATTAATTTCCTCTTCTTCCGACCGAGCCCAGAATGAAAACAGCCAGAGAAGGATGGTAGAAATTCGTTTCGCCGTTTGCCCCGAGAACAAAAGAAGAAAGACAAACACCAACATATGAAAGAAGTCAAAAACCAAAGGAGCAGCGGTTATAGAACAAGTAGTTAAAGTAGGTAGGTAGGCGGGTAGGAGAGAAGTGACAAAAAAAGACAAGAACGCCTCACCAATCCAAGTACTCCCAGTGAAGATGAGAAAGTTTTTTTGAGAGCAAACAGATCGACAGAGAGATGAAAGGAAACGGAAGAAGGTGGAATGGAGAATGACAAGATTCGCTATGACCTGACCCGACCGACCTGACCGACCTGACCCGAACTGAACATGATGAACTGAAGTGAACAGAGGGCGCGATGTTACAATGTAGAATGAGAAGAGAAAGAACAAGCGTAAGAAAAAGAGAGAGGACAAGTAAACTATATACTTGAAGAGACAATAAAAAAAGTACAAGAACTGCTTTGCTATGATTTTTGTACAAAAGAGAGGGCCCAGAAAAGGAGGGAGGAAAAAAGGGTTACCTTACGTTTCGGTCAAGGTAAAGCTGATGTTTTTGTAAAACCCTTTTTTTCCTTCGGCCTTTTCTGTTTGCTTGATTCTCTCTCATTAATTTCTCTCTCGTTCTCAATTAACAGAATCCCCTAAAGGCTTGTGTATCTTTTTGGGAAGAGAAGGACAAAAATATTTCAGGGGAGCTCCACCTTTACCGAGATGTTCCCCCCCGCTTAGGTATCCGGCAAAAGCAAATAAAGTGGCAGTAAAAGAAGTTGTGAAGAGAAAGAACCGCCCCATCGCATACGGGAATCGCTATCGCCCTAAAATGATGCATCGCAGAACGTTTGTCCGGAGGTATGTTGATATCGAGACCGACCGAAGAGTAAAACCGGAGGAAGAAGAGTAATAAACTAGATCCACGCTAGAATAGAGTAATGCTTTGGCTTAAGAACTAATCATAATTCTCATCCACCACTCTTCCACCAAAACCGTTTTCGGAATACCTTCGACCGCGAGAGTTCATACTACTACCCGACGATGTCCCTGAGCTTGGACTCGAACCTAGATGTGTATGTGGTATCCGTGTATTTGACCTTGTATTCGATGGTGTTGCGGGCTCATCAATGTCCATTTCGTCGCTTGAGGACACACCAGTAATTTCGTCGATCAAATCCGCGTCCATGTTACCAAACATGAGCTCCATTGCTAAACCCCTTTCAGGTACCATCCGCCACCCATCCACCTGCATGTGTGGAGGAGGATCAGCGGGCGTTGAAGGGGGACTCGAGTAGCCCTCATCTTCGGGCCAATCCTCTTGAAATAATACACCATAAGGAATTATGCTACTAGGCAGTACAATCGCTGAACCAAGACCAGAAGGCGACCGTGATCTCGACCGGTGAGTATTTTTCCGTGCCTTTCTCAGTGACTTTCGGGGTTGTGGTGTGGACGGAGGAGATGGTTGTTGCTGTTCGTGCTGTTCTTGCCGTTGTGACGATCGGGATGGAGAAGGACTCTTCTGACGGAGTCGGAGACCCATTGTAGGGTTCGTATTGGTTGTAGGGTTGGTAGTTAACAGAAGACCAAATTTGGTTGGTAAAAGGGTTTGGGAAAATGAGGGTGTAGTGTGGTTGTCGGTTGGTTGTGGATTGACGTGGAGAGGTAAGTGTGGTGAATGGATGACCGGAAATTTCGGGTCACGGTTGAAAGAGTTAACGGCGGATGTGAGGAATAGATGTATGGACGGATGGATAAGTACTCTAGTTCCAAATGGTGTGTCTGAGTACGGTGTATGATGTCTCTCGTATATGTAATGTAATGTGTATGTGTGCTTGTGCTCAGGATGGAGAAAGGAAGAAAGAAGAAATGGGAGGGAAGAGTGGAGGAAGGATAGGGAAGGGTGGGTAGGGAATGCAGTAGGAAGGGGAAAGGTAGGATGGGTTAGGTGCCGTGATGTGTTGCGCGAGCAAGTAAGACTGGGAAATAGTTTTAAGCGGGTGGCGGGGCGGAGTCCGTTCTGCTGACTACTCGGTACGATACAACAGTATTGAACACCAGGCCAAGCGGCGAAAATCGATTTTGAAGGTAAAAAAGTAGGCAGAACGAAAAAATAATAATACCCGTAATAATAGTAATAGAGGGGGGGGGGGAAGAAAAAAATAATATGATCAGAATAATAATGAGAAAACAGGAGAATGATGTGGAGCGAGGTGGATGGGGGAGGGAGCAAGGTGGGAAACGAGAGCAGGTAAGTTGAGAGAAAGAGGTGTGAGGGAGAGGGAGAGAGAGCTTGACTGGCGAAAAGGCGTGGAAGGGTGTGTGAGTGAGAGAGGGAGGGAACGAAGAAAACCCGTGAGGAACTCAACCTGCAAAAGCCGAAGTACTCAGAACACTAGCCCCAAAAAGAAACCAGCTCTTGTCCTTTTTTTCAACATAAACGTATGCCACGTGGACCCTCCTATAAAATGGAGCAATACAAGCAGGTACAAGTCGCAGCAGTAGAAACGGGCCTATGGCGGTGGCGATAATGAGAACAACAAAGTATGTAACGGTTACCCACCAAGAAATAATATTGAACGATAGCAAGAAAGAAAGAAAAGTGAATCGAAAATCCCGGTGGGATGATAGTGGAGCGAAAGACAGATTCGATCCCACCACCACCATTCTACAGTAATCTCTTCATCCCCGCTTCAATCAAGTCATTTTTTCCTCGTCTCCCGTGCATGGGTGTGTGTGAAAGAATATGTATGATGCGCACCTGGCAGGCCCTTGTGCAGACCCGCGTGAACACAAAAGTTACCCTACTGATAGCCTTAGGCCCATTAAGCCCTGATAGGTCTTAGGGTTGTATTATAGGAGGAGGCAATCCATTCCCACATATCGCTTAGTCAACTCTACAGCTTGTAACCACCATGACCTTCCCGGTACGACGCGGTTCGGCGCCAACAGCTTTACCATACAAGTACGAGCACAATTATTGTGACGTGAAAAAGTAGAAACCTTATCCCCGGATCAAGCCATCGCACAGGCAACCTCTCCATCTCACCACAGTACCCAAGCTCCTAGCCCACAGATCAATGGGCCACGTAGATCTATGTGAGAGAAAGAGCGGGAAAGAAAGTTCACATCATCTCATTCGGGAACCAAGCTCCCAATTCGAGAACTGAACAGAGTTCATTTTAAGCACGCTTACCAAGACATGGCCAAACATTCCAGCGGTGGATGTGCGGTACAGCCCCAGCCCATCAACGACAAGGGGTGGGAACTTCCTAGAACGACCAATCCGCAGCGTAGAAAATTTACCATGACTATCCGTCACCACAACCTATAAATGGGATAGACTGCGAGGGGAGGGATGGGAGAAACGAATAAATATCAATGGGGTTGCCAAGTAAACTGCTACCGGTCGGTTAATTGTTCCCAACAATAGCTCCATTTTTCGTTGAATCAGTCATGAGACATCACTCACATCGGATACCTTCATGGAACATCACTCGAATATCGATTTTTTTTTTGATGATGGGTGGTAGAAAGAGTGCGCGCGGCCTGTGCGTACTCTGCCTTGTTAGTCTGCTACTGCTGCGGTAACATTGTATTGTCTTTCTCCTTTCCTTTCATGGATGCGCTGTGTGTAATGTGCATCAAGAAAGGAGTCCCCGCTGCGCATACTGGTGCCCCGGTAATTTACCGTAGTGTATCCTCTCCACCTTTGCATTAATTGCGGTATCGAGGGTTCTTTCATTGGCAATGCGCAGCAACTACTGTATACCCATGCGAGGAAAATTAGCCGCCGTGACGAATAAAAAAATCAGAGAATCTTAGGGTTAGGTGCAGGCTTTGGTTCATTTCCTCTTGTTCGCTGCCTGATTCAGATACAGTGTGTGTGCGTGAGGCGTGAGCCCCGTGTGTTCGCGGGAGCTTTGTCTGGAAAAGACCAGAACTTGCCACGAAAAACCAGATGGGACTATCGGTCGGTTGAGGGCTTATCTCTTTGCTGGTGATAATGAGGATACTGCGTTCTGGCGGAATTCACGCTAACCTTAACATTTTGATTACGGTGCAGCTTGAGTTTGCGAAGTGGGTGGGGGAAGGGCGTACCGTATGCTCACCAGCCACTCCGTTCACTCTCAGAACTTGAGAAGAGTGGGTATTGCACGTACTCTGCTAGTACTTGAATGATATGAAGGTTTTGAATATATTAGCCCGGGGAGTGGGAGGGTGAGTAACTCTTTCAAGTACGATGCCCGTGAGAGCGAAACTCGTCCGTCGTCCGAGGAACATAGTCTTCCGTTGAAAGAACCACCCCACCTTCGGTCCCTTGCGGAGTGGCGGTGGAATTTCCAAACCGAAAAGGGAAGGATAGGTCTGATTAGGCACTATATTAAATTTCTCTTGAGCCTTCTTGCGAGTTTATCAGCTCGCTTAAAGGTGTATTTTTTGGTGGTCCGCCCTGCCAAGAAATTCAAGAAGGTCACTAAATTCTTCGCACTTCTACGGTACTCGTACCCAGTTTATCCCTAAAAATTAAGGAGATATTCACAAGCTTCAGATTTGGTTTTTTTTTTTTTCCTTCCATGTTTCTTCTTCGATTCGTCTGCCTTATTTAGGGGTTTGAGGGATAAAGGGACTGCTAGAAGCCTCTGGATATTTTGTTCACGGTGTAAGACCTTGTGGATGGAATGCCTCTGCCAAGGATAGAACTAGTACCGTACCACGAAAGCACGGTACTCGTACTCCCCCATATTTTCCATGGTGCTTGTACCGCAGTGTACCGGCCTTTGAAAGGGCTTTTTCCCGTCTTGGGCACTTTGACATGGATGGTGTTATTAATTGGTGGAGGAATCTTCTAGTCTGCGGAAATTTTTACAAAGCTTGACCCGGGGCACGACGAAGCAGCACCGCAAGATGTCTGTTTACATGCCATTTTCAAAAGCGTTGCGTGACACGTATAAGGCCTACGGTATGGGCAACTGCACATCACGACCAGCCGCGCCGACAACCTTCCTTCGTGACGCAGCAAATAGGTCTGTCTCTGTCCTGTATTTATAGATTCCTTTGTCTCTGTACGGCACCCGCATGGCGGAGCTGAAGTTGGGCATAGTAGCAGTTCCCACACAAAGTGTCCAGCATCGACCCGGCCGCGCTAGTACCGTAGGAGTACTGTACGGTACAGTACTCGTACAGTGCCATAGGTACCAATCATCGAGGAACAGCACCCCGCTAGCGACCTAATTAGAAGGTGTCTCTCGCAGTATCTTGGAATTTCCGTAGGGCTTGGCGTTGATTACCGCGGTCCCTCAATTAGTGGGGGGGGGATCGATGGGGGGGCTCGGAGGAGAGGAGAGAATTCGGAAAAAATAATAATATACATGCTTGGGGAATGCTGCTGGAGGTTTTCTCATTTTAATTTTCATTTTATTCCACCACTTTTTTGCCCGTTTCCCACGCTGGGTGGGCAAAAATGGGGGGAAATACCGTATCATCGCTTCTGTGTTGTGTTGCTAAGCCATTCGCCGGGTTTTCCCGTGCTTTCTGTTTGAGAGTCGCCAGCACGGCGCACACTGCTATCAGAGTAGGAGAATTCGTGCTCCGGCCCACATTGTGTCTAGCACTCCTATCTGTTATTCCGCAAAATACCTCTTCTCTACGACTCTAATTATCCTTATTGATTGAAGGTGCATGTACGGTTGTCATGAGAATTCTCAGCCCGAAGAGCGAGGGCTTTTCGAACGTCACTTTTGGGGGCATATCATGATACCGGATGGCTTAGGGGAGCATAGCAATCGGGACCGTTTGGTAACCAGACGGAGACCAAAAAACACCAAAATTATGGGTTTTCGAGCCATCATATCTCCACAAATATTGGGAAACAAAGCTTGGAAAGACAATCAGAGAGATTTAGGATGGCTAGTGTGTGATGTATAGTTATTTTAGATTTTCATCTGGGGTTTGTGCAGAGTTGTGGGGACAGGAGCTGGGTAAGGTCCGTTGCGATGTATCTTTCCCATACAAAAACCCATGTCTTGGCGGACACCTTGAGGGAAGGAAGATTCCCCCCCCACCTTGTTGATCTAGGAAAATGGAAGGAAAAAATTCCAAACTTTTTTATGCATGTGCTATTGTAGCAGGTATTTTTTTTATAATAATTTTTTTCTACACTGTTCCAATCAATGGTGGTTGGGTAATGATACCGTAGCTCGAAAACCCGTTGATCCCACATACCGTATTTTATCCTAGCTAAACCTATCCGGCATCCGCTGGCAATCGAATACCCGCAATATTGGTGTGTTTTGGCCTCTGTCTGGTTATAAAACGACCCCTATTGATAGCTAGCCTGCTGGGACACCCTATTCAGGCACGTGAAGGGTGGCAATCTACGATACCAGTACGCTTGGGGGAAGGCTAGGAGCTAGAGGGGAGGGGAGGGGTACTAGTATTGGTAATAAGATAGAGGTTGTTCACGGATTATCACTCAAATTTATCACCAACTACAGTATATTTGTTTCTTGTATTGAGGTGGTGTGGTTTCCCTTAGGAGTCTAGTTGCTACTCGAGCATTACTGCACCGTATGATACAGTACAGTATGAAGTCTCTGGTTACTCCTAGCCCCTATGGAGAAAGCCAAGGAAAAATTGGGTCTTCCACTCTAACCTGAAGTTACGAAACAGCATATCTCCTCCTATGACATCTTGTTTGACGTAATCATGCCCGCTGCGCCGGAGTTTGGAAGACCTAGACGGCCGCGCGCCCTACTGTTTACCGGTACTGTATGTGTGTGTTCGTTACCGTTGGGAAAGGACAGCGGGGCGGGGCGGGGCGGGAGCTCTGTTTTGCTATGATATAATGTCTTCATCCCATATCATACTCACGACGGAACCGGGCGGGCGACGAACATGGCATCATACGGTACCGGTACCAGTGTTGGTCAGCAGAGAGATCGTCAGGGCAGGGTGAACAAAAAATTACTCGTTACTGATCCCGGTTGGTCGCTGGTCCTGTTCTCGTGGCGCGTGGGTGCGGTGAAGATTGTAAAGGTGCTCTATTGAGTACAGGTACGGCATTCATGTGAGGTGCTACCTTTGTCTTTTGTTGAGAATTGATGTCGAGCCTTTGACTGCTGACAGAATCCCAGAATTTGCTTTGCATGGTTTACTTGTGGCGGATGGACATTGATGGTTTCGCCTTAGGTGTAAATCTGCTCTTACACTTGGCCTGGGGAGCATTGTAGTTTACTCGTACGAACTGTACGTAGACTACGGTGTGACCGGGAACAAGATCGAAGGATCAAAAAAAGGGGGGGGGGAGCGAGATCTGGTCACTCAACTTACCGTATTTCGGGGGGTCCGGTTTTCTGGGCCGACATCATTGCGACGAATCAATCCCTTGGCGGGATCTAGCTGGGGGTTCGCCAAGGCCGATTCTGGCCCGCGACTCTGCTTGGTTGTTCGGACACCCACCGTGCCGAGTACTGTACTACAGTACGAGGTCGAGCTCCGGGGCCTTTGTTGATTTTTATCACTAGTCCTAGCTCCACTCGTGCCAACACTGAGCATCGCTGAGGGTATTTGACAGCGTCTTTACAATGGACTGAGCAACACGGATTCTGTAGAGAGTAGACTAGGGGAGCATGAGCTATCAGAAGCTATCCTTTCTAGCTTACGATGAGGAAGCAGGGCTGGACCGGACATGGATACTGTATTAGCAAGGACCAGTAGAACGGAGCCTTAGCAGAAATCCTTCTATTCAGGGGCCGACGGGAGGTGATGCTGGACGTATCAATGACCTCACGGGCCTGATTTTTTGGCCTTTGGCAGCAGCGGGGGTTTGGTGCTCTTGGATGGGTTGGTGTAAGTGCGTCGCTAGAAAGGGCTGTCCATTGCGGTCAAGTATATAAACTGGGTGTACCCTCCTCCTTTTTGGTCTTCCCCTGTCACATTTTTAAACACCCGGACTCAAGCTGCTTGCTGGGTTTTTGCTGCCGTCTTGCCTTTCTCCCTGGCCTTGTGCTTCTGAGAGGGGAGGTGGTGGGGTGGGCTTGGGGGTCGATCTTGTCAAAATTGTTTCACAAAGCACGAGTGTATTTTCTGGGTGATTTTGCAGAATTTTCCGAGATGAGATACGCTGCTCATGAATTTGAACCAATACTGACATTGTCGCGGCTAGGGCACGCTACTTATGGTGGTTGGTTTTCCTTCATTTCACCGCATTATCCAGCCATAGCTGTTCTACTATATGACGCATCTAACTAGCCCTTTGATGCCGCTTCTATCCACCCTTTATAAATCTCCTCAAACCGAGTCCCCTCGCCCATGATAATTTTGGAAACAATTTTTGCATTTTCCCCCCACTTTTCCGCCCTCTGCATCTTCCCCAACGCTGCCCAAGAGATACACAATTGAGACATTGTGGGCATCGCATGAAAATCCATGTATCCAGCTCTTCTCATGCTTCCATCGTCGTCGAATTCGAACCCAAGTGCAGATAACAAATCCATGCTGACCGCTATCCCCTCTAGTGGCTGGTGCTGGTGGTACGTTAGGGCCAGCGTCCAATAGACATCAAGGAGCTCTAATCGTGGGAAGTCACTCGGGGGAAGAGTGTATGTATTTTCAACCTCTAAAATGCATTCCTTCAAAGCCTCTTGTCGTGATTGGGGATTAAGGGATGGAAGGAGGGTAGCGAAGGATTCCAGGATCGAGGCACGATTCTTACGAACTTGAAGGGACTCTTCCGTTTGAATTGTGCAGTATGCACAAGTGCAAGTGAAACCGTAGCGATCTTGTAGTTGGGTTTGCCGGGATAGCAGGTCAAAATAGAGGGAGACGTAAGGCGTGAAGAGCTCAGAGCCAGAAGGGATGTCGGCTGCTGCGCGGAGGATCATAACGTCGCTGGATTACATTAGCTTGGATATGTCAGTGTGGTTCGTGGCCTGGAGGAGAGGATACCCGAGGAAAGAACGACGTGTGTTGGTCCAACAAGCGTGGTTCATGAAGGAGGGAAGAAGCCACAGCCCTTCGCCATACGGCGGCTCTTCTAGGAAAGTATTTATGTCATGGCATGACGGTGTGAAGCAATTCACGTCATATGTGTCCCTGATCATTTCTCTGTTCCCAATATTAGCTGAATGGTAATGGCGGCCACTGTTTGAATGAGGTCTTTACGTGTCTAGAGCATAGGTGTCACCGATAGTTCTGGGCTCCACGCTCTCTTTTCCCCTCCAGAGCTCGAAGAATCCTTTTTGTAGACTCTTCTCGTTGTGTAACCTTTCGGCAACTTCGAGAATGCAATCCAGCTTCATATCCTTCAGCTTTTCGGGGTTGTCGAGATCTCCGTCGGAGAGATAAACAAATTGTAGAGCCTTACTGACGAGCAGTAGATCCCCGGCTTTAACGTCCTTTGTCGTAAATAACCCCTTGCCAAATTTACCGATTTTGACTTCAACGGATCCAGTATAATCCGCGACATCGAGATAGGAATTGGGCCTCGTCTTCAGCGTCTTTCTAATCTTTACCCAATCGTATTCCCCCTTGGTCTCCGCGATCCGTTGCTGGCATTTTTCGAGTAGGAGCTTTCCTTTGACATTAAGGGGATCCAGTGTCACCAATTTCTGGAGGTTTGTTTCCGCTGCGACATAGTTTCGTGTAGCATAGTGGCATTCAGCTAACTTGAGGGAGTTTTTGGGGTCCTCCGGGTTGGCTGACATCGCTGCTGTGGCATCTTGAATGGCCGTGTCGCGAAGGCAGAGTTTTAACGCTGCCTGAGCACAGTTTCGTTGTATCAGGTCAGAGGGCACCGAATCTACTACTGGCTGGTGTAGGGCTTGCTTGTAACTAACCCGTTAGCACCTAAATCAGGCTCTTGCGGCTGTGGGGAAATGTTACAGATCGAAAGCACCCCAATATGATTCTTGGGCATATAGAAAATTTCCTTTCTCTTTAAGCTCCTCTCTACCTTTCTCCCGCCACCCCTGCACTACATGAAAGCCTTCGGGAATGAGATCGGAGGTGCAAGGAATGGCGTCCCAGTCACTTCGATGCCTGACCATCAAGGCGACAACGTGTTCACCGTCCTCCCCGGTTTGAAACCCGACGAATGGCTCTTTGATCAAGGCGTACCACTCTCCCTCCGTCTTCCTCCAATTATTCTGTATCTCCAAAATACAGCTTGCCCCCTTCTCATCCGACCAAACCCCATCCTCGGTGTGCAGCACAAGGTATCCGCCCCGCAACCGCCCGCTCTTACGCACATCTTCAAGAAGTGTGTAGCTCAATTGGTCTAACGGGACAACGCTAGGGCCTGGGCTGGCTAGCAAGCCTTTGACCAGCAATCGTAGGAGCGCAAGGATGTTAATCTCAGCATGGTTCTCGGGAAACAGCAAGACGATAGTCGTCCTGTAGAAGGCCCAAGCAGCAAGGATCCCTAAAGAAGTATTTATTATGAACGTCAGCATGATATTTTCGTCTATCTGTTGAGGGCTGAGAGGAAATGATGACGGCGGTGAAAAGGAGAGATTTAGTTTTTACTTCCGTGAAAGGCTTTCTGTCTTGAAATGATAGACCCCGCTGGGGGTGCCAACAGAGCCATATATAGCAGGACACGTAGTGTGCATCATGTCGCACGAATAAAAGGGAGGAATTGATGGATACGGGTACCTACATTCTTTTTTCTTTTTGAATGTATGTAAGGCGAACAACCAGAGGGGGGGTTCACATTTGAATCACAAGTTGAGTTATGATACAACTGGTTCTCTTGTCGGTTGTGAGGCTGGGGAAGCGCACGGACCAATTGGTGATCATCATTTTGGAAAATTGGATGAGGAATTTAGGGGTTAGGGTTGCGATCGTTGTTTCACTCGTGGTCAATTTTTTTTCGCTTCGGAATCACCAAATCACGCTCTGGATAGGGTGAGAATGAATGAAGACTCAATTTTATACATATCTTCTATCAAATGGAGAAGAGAACCAAAATAGACAAAATCAAGGAGAGAAAAGGAATCGACAAGAAGAGAGAGAAAAAAAGAGACATTTTGGATAGACGGAAAAGGGGAAACATAACAAAAGAAACATCACCACCATGAACGCGCAGACAAAACCGTACTTTCGTCCTGAGAAAAACAATGACAACAGGCATCACCAAGGAAGATAGAAGGGGCGGAAAAGGGGGGAAGAAGAATTTTAAAAAAGAAAAAAGATAGAGAAAAGGAAATCATAGACTACGACATATATGAACCCCTTTCCTTCTCTATAATCCATCCATCCATTCATCTTCCTCGCGCTTTCCATCATTCCATCATTCCATCATCCCTATTTTCCTCATCTGCTATCCCGCGTTCATATTACCCTTACCCTACCCACCCACCCACCCCCGGAGAAGAGACGAAAAACTTATTTATTTAGCTAGGTTCTCAGCGAACCATTTGCAAAGGTGCGAAACGGTCGGGTGAGCCCAGATCAGGGTGGGGGGGATCTGGACCTTGAAGGTGTCCTTGAACTGCTTGCGCAGACCGACTGTCATGACCGAGTCCATGCCAAGCTCAGAGAGGGGCCTATGCGGGTCGACGTCGTCGGGGGAAGATAGGCGGAGGACCGAGGCGACGTCGGCCTTGATTTGCTTCTCCAGGTGCTTCTTCAGCTCTGCTGGATTGGTGGGGAGAGAGAGGCTCTTGGAGGAGGTGCTCGATTTCTTGGTGGACTTGGACTTTTTGGTTGAGGGAGCGGCGGCGGAGGAGGAGGAGAGCTTTACGTTCTCGGTGAACCATTTGGTTAGATGGGCGACAGTTGGATGAGCCCAGATCAGGGTTGGTGGGATGGTGACTTTGAAGGTGTCCTTGAATTGTTTTCGGAGACCAACAGTCATGACCGAGTCCATTCCGAGCTCGGAGAGAGGGCGGTGGGTATCCACGTCATCGGGGGAGGATAATCGGAGGACCGAGGCGACGTCGGCCTTGATCATCTGCTCGATGTGCTTCTTCAAGTCTGCTGGGTTCGAGGGGAGAGAGTTACCGGAGCTGCTGGGGGCGGACTTCTTTGGGGACTTTGATTTCTTGGGCGTGTTGGAGGTGGTGGCGGCGGAGGGTGCGGATACCTTGGCATTTTCGGTGAACCATTTGGTCAAATGTGCGACGGTTGGGTGGGCCCAAATGAGGGTGGGTGGGATGGTAACCTTGAAGGTGTCCTTGAATTGTTTTCGGAGACCGACAGTCATAACAGAGTCCATTCCGAGTTCGGAGAGAGGGCGGTGGGTGTCAACATCATCGGGGGAGGAGAGGCGAAGGACTGATGCGACGTTGGCCTTGATTGTTGCCTCGAGGCGCTTCTTGAGGTCGGCAGGGTTTGATAGAGCGGTGGCGGCTGGGGTGGGTTCCTCTTCATCTTCACTATCTTCCTCCTCGTCCTCGGAGTCAACTTCGGGTGGTGGGCGGCGGGCAGCGATATCAGTGAGGATAGGAACCGCAGGGGCAGCGCCCTCGTCGATAGGCAGAGAGCGGACGACAACGGCCTGGGGAACATCGTACTTGGCGGCGTACTCCCAGGCGCGGAATGCTTCGTCACGGGTGACACCAGTGATACCCTTGGACTCCATCTCGGCGTCGATAAAGTCAGCGGAGGCGGAGGCAGACATACCAAGACCGTTCCAAGCGGTCCACAGGAGTGAGAGGGTGTTATCGCCGGCATTGCGACGGTAGCTGGCGAGAGCATCGAGAAAGGCGTTAGCAGAGGCATAAGCGCCCTGCCCGGGGAAGCCGAAGAGTTGACCGCAAGAGGAGAAGAGGACAAAGAAGTCGAGGGTTCCCACAGGGAAGGCGTTGTGAAGAGCCCATGACCCATCGACCTTGGGGGTGAGGGTGTTCTTGAAGGATTGTTCGGTGGCTTCGTGGATGAGGGCGTCTTCCATGATACCGGCGGCATGAACGACACCAGTGACGGGAGGAAGAGACAAATTGTCGAGGGCCTTCTTGAGATCCTCATCAGCGCCGGGCTTGCCGAGATCCAAAGGAACAGTGTTGACGGCGACTCCCAAAGCTTCGATGATCTTGACTTTGTTGATGATATCAGTGTATGGGCCGTTGCTGGTGCTGGACCAGGTGGATCTGGGGGGTAGACCCTTGCGGGAGAGGAGGACAAGACGGCGGGCGCCCTTTTCGGCCAACCAGCTGGCAACTTCGAGACCCAAGGCACCGAGACCACCAGTGATGAGGTATGTTCCGTCAGGTCGGATCTTGATGGCAGACTTCAAGTCGCTTCCGGGAACAAGGGAGGCCTTGGGGAGGGCACGGAGACGGGCAATCTTGCTGACGCCATCACGGACGGTCACCACATCGGCCTTGTGGATGAACTTGAGGACCTGGAAGGGGAAAGCAGGCTCGTCGATATCAATCAGACCACCCCACAGGTCAGGTTGCTCGGAAGCAATGATACGGGCGAGACCCAACATCGAGGCAGCAGCAAGAGAGTATTCGCTTTTCGCGTTCTGGACTTCCTCGGTGATGACCCAGAGCTTGGCGGAGGAGTTGAAAGTGTTGAGGCGTTTGGTGGTTTCGAGGAGCTTGACGGTATTAGCAAAGTTGGTTTGGGGGAGTCTCTCGATATCTTCGAGCTCATCAGGAAGGACGATAACGACTGTTCCGGTCTTGTGGAGGACATCGGAGTGCGATTCGAGCTCGCTAGGACTCTCAATGACCTTAACACCGAGACCACGCTTAGTGAGGGTTTTCTTGAAGGGACCAAGGAGGGAGTGGGCTTTGTCGGCAACGAAGACGACATTGTTTAGAGGAGCGGAGGTGCTCTCAAGTTGGGCGGCGGTCCAGTAGAGGTTGTGGGCGAGGGACTCGACGCTGCCACTGACACCGGGAGTGCCGTCAAGCTGGGAGAAGCGCATACCACGGATCTTGGCGAGGACCTTGCCGTCCAGAGCGGTAACAACAACATCGGCAGTCCAGTCTTGGCCTGGAACTTCACGGACGTAGATCAATGCGCTTGGTGGAGGGGGGGCGGCAATGGTGATGCTGTCGATATGTGCGGGCATACGAAGGATAGGGGATCTGTAGAAAACGGCAGAGCCGATGGAGGTGGCGGCATCCAAGATACAAGCCCATGATGTGGGGTCCCAAGGGAGGTCAGTTGATCCATCAGGAAGGGCGTTAACCTTAGCGATGAACTCGCGGTCACCCTCGACGTGGTTCTCAACGGTCCAGGGGAAGCCCATCGCAGCGACACCGATATCGGAGAGGTAATCGATGGCCCAGTTAGCATGTCTCTTAAGTGTGCAGCGGGCGTAGATGTCGTCAATGGGGAAGTATTCCTCTTCAAGCTCGATGGGGTTGGCAGGGACTTTGGCGGTGGTATGGGTCATCCAGGACGACTCATCGTTCTTGTTCTCGGTAGCGACCAGGCGAGATCGGATTTTCAGGGCCTTTTTTTCTTGGTAGACAACTTGGACTTCACGGGGAGAAGCGGAGGAGATGGGGACAGGGAAGCGGAGGACGACATCATAGACAGAGATACATTCGGCGGCATGGATGAAGGTGTTGATGAGGACGGCGGCAGGTGCGATCTCAGTTCCGTGAAGAGGATGGCTGAGAGGGAACGGCTTGCAGGTCTCGTCAACAACGGTTTGCCAGACACAAGTGTCATTGACACCGGAAACTTGAGTCTTGGCTCCAAGGAGGACGTGGGCGTTGACGTCGTGGCGCTCGGCAGTAGAGGCGGTCGGGGTGCCGACGGTGACCTCATGCCAGTATTTCTCATGCTGCCAGACGGTGAGAGGGAGGCTAGGGACCCAGGTCTTCCCGACAAACTTCTTGAAGTCAACAGTGGCACCGTTGGCGTGGAGGCGACCTAGGGCGGTGTTAATTCCTTCCCAGGAAGGGTGGTTGCGACGGATAGTGGGGATAACGACAGACTCATCCTCGCCAATCTCCATGAGGGTCTCGTTGATTGAGTGAGATACCAACGGATGGGCGGAGACCTCCAAGAAGACCTTGTATCCGTCCTCGGCAGCGGCCTTTACGGCAGAAGTGAGCCAGACAGGACCGAGCATGTTGTTGATCCAGTAACCGCAGTTGCGCAGCTTATCCGTGCGAGCATCGAGATCCGATGTAGAGTACAACTTGATGTCGGCCTGTTTGGGAGAGATAGTGTCTCCGAGAAGCCCAGTAAGAGCCGGGCCGAGGAAGGTGAGGAGGGGGCTGTGGAAGGCAACATCGGACTTGACAACGCGGACTTGCTGTTGCTGGGTAGCAAGGTAGTCGGAGTACTCCTTGATGGCTTTCGGAGTTCCGGAGACAACAGTAGATGTTGGCGAGGCGTGGATTGAGGCGTTGATATCTTTGCGAGACGCACAATCCTTCTCGACATCCTCGAAAGGAATATCTACTAAGATCATAGCACCCTTACCGGCAACGTCTGGGCGCCCATACAAGCTGGCCCTGATACTAGCGACACGAGCGCCCTCAAGAAGAGTCAGAGCACCGGTGGTGACGGCAGCGGCGATCTCACCAACCGAGTGACCGATGATGGCAGCAGGCTTGATGCCACGGGATTTGAGGACTGCGGCAAGACCAACGTGCATAGCGAAAGTCAATGCCTGAATCTTATCAGTGGTCTCGAAATCGCCGGTCTCAAGTGCTTGTCTTGGAGAGAAGCCCAAAGTTTCTTGGTAAGTGGGCTCAAGGGTGTCAATGACCTTCGCAAATTCAGGCTCGGTCTTTAGGAGTTCCATTCCCATGGATGGGTATTGAGCGCCGTGGCCGGAGAAGACCCAAACGACGTCGTTCTTAGTGTTTCCGGAGACAGTGCGGGCCTTGATGATGGTTGGGTCATCGACCCCTAGGGAGAGTTTCTCGAGACTGGCGATGGCGCCCTCATGGTTTTCGGCAACGATCGAAGCACGGACGTGGTGGTGAGCGCGGCGGGTAGAAAGAGTGGTGGCAATGGCGGACAGAGGAATCTTTGCACCATCGGTCTTCAACCATTCCGCAAGCTTGGCAGCTTGGCCCTTGTACCACTTCTCTCCTGGGCCGGAGAGCGTGAGAATCACAGGGCCGTTGTTCTCCTCCTTGAGTGTCTCCCTGGAAGGTGCCTCCTCCAACACCAAATGGGAGATACTACCTCCGTATCCATATGAACAGACACCAGCCCTGAGCTTCTGGTCTGGGCGAGGCCAGGGCCTGGCATCACGAACAACCTCCAGGCCGCTGTTGGCCCAATCGACAGCAGGGTTCAAGGTCTGAAGGTTGGCTTGCGGAGGCAATTGGCGGTAGTGAAGGGCGAGGGTTGCCTTGATAACACCAGCAACACCAGCACCAGCTTCAAGATGGCCGACGTTAGGTTTCACGGAGCCGATGTAACATGGGTTCTCAGCAGTGCGGCCGGCGGCAGATCCATAGACAGATGTGATAGCAGAAACCTCTTTAGGATCGCCGACGCGGGTGGAAGTGGCGTGAGCCTCGACAAAATCAACTGTGCTAGCGTTGAACCCGGCAGCGCTGAGCGCCTTCTTGTAAACCTCCGCCTGTGCTTGGGGGTTCGGTTGCATGATACCGTTGGTTCGGCCATCCTGTCCGACGGCAGTACCCTTCACGACAGAAAGGATCTGATCACCATCGCGGATGGCATCCTCGACACGCTTCATGATAACAACAGCGGCACCTTCACCACGGCCGTATCCCTTGGCCTCAGCATCGAAAGATCTGCAACGGCCTTCGGGTGATGTAGCACCGGCAACGTCCAGAACTCGGATGAGGCCAGGACCACACATGGCGTTGACACCACCAACCACCGCAACCTCAGATTCGTAGTTCTCGAGAAGTTGTTTTGCGTGGTGGATGGCGATGAGGGAGGAAGCACAGGCAGCATCCAAGGCAATGGAGTTTCCGTGAAGGTCGAGGAGGTATGAGATACGGTTGGGGACACCACAGAAGGAAGAACCGACACCCATCCAGGCTTCAATTCCGGGTAAATCTTCAAGCATCAAGCGGCCATAGTCGTCTGAGTTGACGCCCATCAAGACAGCGGCGTCGCTACCGGCAATGTCGTTGGGGGAGATACCGGCATGTTCCAATGCCTCCCAGGCAACTTCAAGACAGATGCGTTGCTGAGGGTCCATGAGCTCGGCCTCGCGGGGTGAGATACCAAAGAAACCGGCATCAAAGTTTTCGAGGTTGTCGAGGTAGGATCCCTTTGTCGTGACTTTTTTCAGGAGTTCGGGATTGCGAGGGTCACGCCTGTGGTACGGCTCCCATCTGTGGGAAGGAACATCGCTCACTGCGTCCTTCTTGTCGAGCATGAAGTTCCATAGCTGGTCGGGGCTGTTGACACCTCCAGCGAAGCGGCATCCAATACCAACGATTGCGATGTCGGGAATGTTCTTCTATATCACGTAAATTGGTCAGTATTTTGGTTCAAGCCTTAAACATGGAGAGGGTCTTTACTGTAGTTCCAGACATGTTTGCGAGTGTGAATTCTAAGAGTCGTAGTTCTTGAAATTCAAAGTCTCGATGAGTGGAAAGTCTTGGCTGGAGTGAGCCGATGAGATTGGGAGTAAGGGGAGGAGTAGTGGGGTATTATTCGGAGCAATTAGAGGTTATAAAGATTTGAGTCCTCGAAAATCGAAAAAGCAAGAAAATGAGAAAATATTTCCTTTTATCGTCTATGGATCCAGCGGCAGTGTCGTTGTCGTAGTCGTCACTGCGAACCTGAGAGGTAGATTGTAATTTTGCTGACTTGGGGGTTTATGAGTTTATATATCGATTCTCACGACAGACCTGGTTACGGCATCATTGACAATATAACCACTTCTCTCATGAGTTCTAGCTCTAATTGCTGCGGAGCTTTACACAAAGGCCTCACGAATACACATTTGGAAGCTGGGTTCTTCAGCCTTATCAAAGTTGGTAATCCACAAAGGGTAAATTTCAATGAATTTCACTCGTGTCCATTGATTCCGCCCGTCGCGCTGGCTCGGGAAGCACGGATGATCGGACATTAGAGACGATGAATTAATGGTTTTCTCTGGTTAGAGGATAGTAAATCCGGGGCTGGTGGGCTAAATGGAGAGCACCATACTTGGTGTTGAAATCTTGATCCTAACCGTAGGTTTGCCTAATGCCATTTTTGATTTACCAGGGATATGGAAACCAACGCCTTCCCTATTGCAAAGTTTTACCAATACCGGTATCAACCATGGCGATTTTGTTCCCAACCGTCGGAGTGAAGGTTTACTTTTCGCATGTCGCGGCGCATATGCTTACCCGTGTAGGTCTTCCTTCCACTGGTGGAGCAATTGGATCAGATAGAGGGACCGTTTATGTCCTAGATTGGGTCGGGGGGGTCGAGTGCAAGGGGGGCGTTTCTCATGCCCTTCCCCGAGTAGTATGCGTTACAGACTGGACCCAATGGTGATGTATTTCCCTACATGCGCAGGGAAATGCAATCAGGTATACTGTCCACATAATCAGCACCCTAACCCAATTCCGGACCTTTCATACCCTTCCATTCGTAGTCACGAGGGGAGAATCCGTCGATGATTATTAAGCCCGGAGAGGGAAATTTCGAAGCATCACGGCTAAGCGCAATACAAGATACGGAGAGAGAGATTATCTACATATTCGCTAGGCTTTCCGGAAATCAAGAGCAGTGATTTTTCCGAGGTTTCCTGATGAACGGTCCGGCTCTGCATGTGCATCCACCTGGGAGTCTCGGGAGGGGAGTCTTGGTTCACCCCACATAGCGTATGCGCGAGTAGGGAGCCATCTATGGAACGAGCAAAGTATCATATCTAGGGACCCAGGGTAAATCTTGTACAATTCCAGCGCCTTATCATACTCGAGTACAGTACTAACTGTCATAGATTAATATTTGTGTCTGATCGGCAATAACCCGACTCCAGTTAAGAGCGCCGTTGCCAAGCCCTCGCTCGAGTAAAATCCGCTGAGTGAGTGATGTGATTGGTTACGTAACCACAAGCACTAACTACTTTGTAGCGTGCGCCGGGTAGAAAGTCTTGTGCCTGTAATTTCTATGTGGTTAGGGCTGTATATTTGGGTCTACTGCGATTTTATTTGGTAAAGGATTGAATGTCTGTATTCGGGATGGGTAGGTGGTGTTTAGTCTTCGCACTTTCGATCTCTTTCTCGCTGCGAATGCTTGAGCTGAGGGGTCGCGAGGGGCTTTCTTTTGCTGTTGCTGGTCTGGCTTCGTGATTTCCGGCTTTTTCCAGTGGGTGAAAATTCTTTCTACGCCTGGCCTGTAGGAGCGATTGTGATTTACTTCAGGGTAATTTCGGTATCTTCGCTCTGTTTGGGAAAGGGAGGAAGATTATTTTATGACTGTGGGAGATGTTCTCTGCTACGGCGGGTCGCAGCCTGAGTGCATCGAGCGTGTTCTCGAAGGTCGCCCCCCCGGAGGTGATGATATCATAACAATCCGGTCTACCGCACAAACCGGTATGTTGATCCGCAAGCCATTGCTTCGAAATTTTCTACATGGATATACTTCGCTGTATTATAATTTCAGCGTTTTTTTTTGTTGATGCTGGAAGGCGCTTCAGGGTGGATTATGCACGGGTGCCATTGTATGACTGAGCATCGGGGAGGTTATGGTGGGACACCGTAAGGCATGGTATCGGAAAGCTCTTTTGAGCAGGATTTGTGCTATATGCTTCGGGTGTGTTGTGGGATTTCGGACCTTTGTTTCGTTTTGGAATTTCGTGGAAGAGGATGAACGTTAGTATCGTGCGAGGGATAATGTTTGGATTTGTTACATTATTGCTCCTGTCTTTTCCGGATATGGGGGAGGTGGGAGAGGGAAGTTTGTGACCACACTTCTTACCTTTTATCATACCTCCAAGATACTCTTTAATTCGTTCACTGCGCGGCTATGCCGATCAGACTATAATAATAATGTGTTTTTTTGCGGGCACATCTGCTTGGACGTTGTTTTGGAAGGTTTCCTGAAAAACGGAGACACCCCTGGAGTTGCGCCTCCCTATCTATCAGTTAGCGCAGTGAAATTTCAAGCTCCTAATTCTATTATCTGTAGATTGGGATATCAGAAGTTTAGATAAAGGGAAAGGAGGGATATAGTCGCTACATGATACCTGAATATAGAAAACTCACTTGCTCGAAATTTAGGTATCGGAGTGAACAGTTGTGAATGGAGTCCGACTAGCAAGGCAGCTCTCGGTGTCGGCCCCTCCATTAGCTTGCGCGGAGACCCATCTGGCAGCTCGGCCACAACTGAATTGTGAAAATTTGAGGGAGATATGTGCTATAGATAGCCATCGCTTACTTTTGGAAGATATTTCCGGAATTTCCCAGATAGTACCATTTCCTGGGTCACGGTAAAAAGGGGATTATAGTGTACATATATAGACTGTTGCTATTCTATGGATTAATTCCGGGGGCAAGGTTGGTTTCATGGATCACGCGTTTGCAGGTGCCACAGTAGGAATTATGGACTTGGAAGCTAAAAGATGGACAGATCTTGCTGGTGTCCTCTGTGGAAGCCCTCCACTGCCTGGTAGACTTTGGGGAATCGTAGGGGGCGAAGACCTTTCTAGCTAGCTTGGTTCGTGTTTAGGTGTGTGATGCATGGGAAATTGTTTGACTTGGCCTTTTATCTGGAAATTTTGACCTTTGAAATAATACAAGATGGACTCAAAGTTGGCCCAAACATCGAGAGCCTACAACCAACCCCTCTTCTCTCGACAGATACACTAGCAAGCGGATCAAGGATTAAATCTTCACACCAAGCACTTGCTGAAATTTCCTTTTGATATCGAGGCATCAATGCTGATATTTATTCGGGAGATTTTCCTGCTGCTGCCCCGGCGAACCAAAGTAGAAAAAGTTCGGGTAGGAAGAGGGTAACTGCACTGTCCCGGCGTTTACCCGTCATGGGTATAAGTGGACCTCATACTGATTGGAGGTACCAGAGTTAACATAGAGGTGGCACTAATCTGTGTTTCAAGCAATCTCTAGACATCTTGGCTGGTAAAATCGGCTTTCCACCCCACTCCACTCCCAGTAAGACACACTTGCTTAATTTTATCGGACGCGATGACTCGAGTATTTGTACGGATAATAGCTACTGTGGTGAGATGGTCTGACGTCGCCTAACGACTCCTCCTAATTGCAAGGAATTTTGCCAACTCCGAGTGGTAATCCCGTCATGTCACAGGTGGCACACAGCCGTAACTTACTTAAAATATTCATTGATACATACGGTAATATTAAATAACGTTCCTACTCTACTATAATAGCGTGGCCAAATGCAGACTCTCCAGAATTGCTCTCATCAAAACCCAAAATTATATCTCATGCCGAAATTCAATAGTACGAAGTCAAATTTGTGCCACTGGTCACAACCATAGAAGGCAGTGAAATAAGAAGTTGCACTCAAGCAACCGTAATATCCTCTACGATAGTTGTGTAGGGTTGCATCAGGATAATGGTTGGGAACTGGTGTGTGCTGTGGAGGCAGATAGCAATCAAAACCTTGGACACCATTTCCGATGTCACATGGAGAATTCACAGTTCTATTCACCGCAGGACAGAGGATTAAGCCAGGCGAACAGTTGTACTAATTGCCGTTTATTTCTTCAAAGATGCGATATCAAGAGCTATATTCACCACGGTTGGATTGTATTTTTGACTTCCACAAGTGTTAACGCTCGTGGTGGAGGAATTTTGGTGATGAAAATTCAAGGATAGAGGACTTGCACTCATGATGGTGAGTGAAAGTGCTCCTAAGGAAGCTGGGAGCTGCATCTTGGTCTTTCGGGTGGAACGGAATTCGGTGCTGAGAAAAGGGAATGAGAGCGATGGTCCGCTGAGCCTAGGAGAGGCTCTTTTCGACCATATATGTGCTCTAGGAGGCGGTGGGAAGATCACAGGTATGCAAATCATGAGGGAGAACCTAAGGTGTGCGTAGACCAACGATCCAGCCAGCCTCCTAGTGGCTCTAGTGCTTCACTCCCCTATTATTAAACCTCATTCCTTTGCATAAGTCTCGGTTCGAGATATCCTGAGGTCGATTTCCTTTTGTGTTTCGTGATATACATAGATATTCTGGATTATTCGATTAGCTCCCGCCCCGCCCCCCCACTTGTATGGGGGCTTTTGGGTACGCTGCCGAGTTCCGCTGGGATATTCCCGGGCTTGGTATACTTTAACCTGGCGCTCTTACCAGCTCAATATCTTGACAAACAAGGTTTTCCTCGAGTGATTGGTCATGACTACCAATCACGATGGCAGGGAGAAAACCCAGCGGCTGGAGTGATTGGGTGCCGGATCAATAGCATACCGCAGACGAGGCGGTTGCCTTGCTAGCCGGGCGGCCACAGCCATATCCCAAGCTAGTCTCTGCCTAGCCTCTTATTATTAAGTTGTCGAGGTGGTAGAGGCATAGTTTAAAGAAAAACAGAAAACGTGCGAGACAATAACGAGATGATATTACATGATGCATATTATATCTGAGCACCTGCACCAACAGAGGAATTTGGGTACATTATTTTCATGTTTACTGAAAGATTTTGTATTGTTAACAAACTAGGTATGTAAAGAGAGGAAGTATAGTATATAACCTAGACTTGCCCAGGGAACTAGCACTGCGGAAAATCAAACGCTTGGCCTAACGTAAAAGGGTTTGGGAATCTCTTTGGTGGGCTAAGCAATTCTCAGTTGTTTATCCTTCTATAATGCTACATTATCTCTATACGATATTAACTGAGCTTTCAGCTCTTACAATGAAAAGAATTTCCACAGCTGCCATTTCTCCAAGTAGAACCCTTGCGTCCCTCTTGTGGGGGTGGTGTGTGCGGTGGGGCAAGACTTCGCTAATAGCGAAGGGTTTTGGTTTCCGTATAATATTGTGTTGGCAGGTTTAATGTACTAACACCCTACTACGAGGCTGTTAATTTTTTGAGTAAGTGAACTACTTCCTATGTATGTGGAGCGATCAAGGATGGAGCTTTTATTTTTGTTTTTTGTTTTTTAAAAAAGAGAGAAGAAAGAATGCAGTGCCGGTAAAGGGTAGAGAGATTAGATCTCGCCTGATATTTCACATTACAGATTGCCCACTTTTAAATGGATTCCGGCGCTGTACGGATACACTCTCTCAAATTCCTTAGCGTATGTGAAATGTTTAGGGTCTGCTTGGCACACCAGTATTAAACTAGGATTTGGATTTGGACTTTATTAGAATAGCAACAATTTGTGTATCTGATGGAAAATAATCAAGATAAGATCAAGGAAAAGAAAGTACCGGTATCATAATAATAATATTATAAAAGCGGCTTGGGCTAATGCCTTTGACGGTTTGCCCTCTGACTGGTTTTTCCGATCCGAGACACAGATCTAATGCTGAAAACAAAGCACTAGTCTAATCCTGCCCGTGGCATACCAAGCGCGACTAGACCTAAATCCCAAAATAAAATTTAAGGTATGCATAATACATGCCCGACAAGGCATAAACTTTGGCGGTAAATTCACTGTAATTTACCGTAATTTCGGAATCTGTGGTTTACAAAAACCTGACATTACCCTTAAGCATATAGGGAAGTACAGTATCATACTTGTACTGAAACTAGGCTGCCGCATTCACTTCGGTAACCCTAAAGGCAACCTCAACCCACGATGTAACCACTACTCGGCTTTTCTTGCCGTTACTAAAATTTGACCTATATGCGATATAGGCACTCCTATATCATTTCCGTTATGATATCGGTATCGTGCCCATCAAGTGTCAATTTTATTAGGGCTATACTTTGCTCCTGATCGGAGAACACATGAGGTAAGATCTCATAGCCTATCACTCGTGGTTCCCCACAGCCGACCCGTGGTTTCGAAAGTTGGAAATTGGGGCGCGATTCCCCCGCACAGGAACGCTGATGTGTCTTATATGCGCTTCACTGGGCTGGTTAAATCTCTATGGGTCTTGGTCAGATGATTGCCCATTATAACAATTAAACTAGCTATATTGGGACCTAGTCTCCAATTATTCCTCATTTTTCAGGTCGAGCCTGGGCGATCTAAAGATTCTTAAAGCCTTGTACAAGCAATAAATGTCTCAAGAGTCTCTAGCTTCATCCAGCGTAAGGCATATAGTAGTCAAATTAGCGGTGACAGGTCATTTGATAGGGAGCAAACCCCTCCCAAGCGGAACCTCGGGATATTGATCTAGACCGAGTGGAGACTGAATTAAAGTCGGTTACAGCGATAAGACTACTGTTGTAGCCTATCGAGGTGAATCTATCTATTTATCACAACCGGTCAGAGGATATTAGCAAAACCATCGTGATTGCTTGACTCGATCAACTAATACAAGACGGGTTAGAGAGTGCCGCACTCATGTATCCGCACGGCTTACAACTGACATCCGCTTTCCTGCGTGGCCTTCCCCCACCGCCCTCTATCTAATATCTTTGTCTTCCTCACATCTAGGTCAGCATTCTTTCCTCAGTTTATCCGAGGTAGATAGATACTAACCAAAGCGATACAACCCCCAGAGCGCTTGCGGCGAGTAGTGTAGCTATCAGCTTAAGCCTTCCCGTCGCGCATTATCTTGCGGCTTAGCAGGGCGATGGTCTTCTTTGCAAATCTCTCATCATTTGAGATGTGTCACGGCATCATGTCATGCCATGCCGGCGATCCCCCGCTTGCTATCGCCTGGACTTATCTCGTTTGTCGCGGCATTTTTACGAAACTCCCTTCCAGAAAATACGACAGGCCAACGACGTCCATTCCCTCGAGTGATCCGCCATGACACTCACCCTGACAACACAATCCAAAACAAACCCCCAGTTTCACCTCATGCTTCAATAGACCCTCCTGATCGTCCGAGCGCAAGTTTCACCAGTGTGTTTGCGGCCAATCGAGCAATGGAAGTACCATGGTAACTAGGCTTGCATATGCAGGTTTTCATTGGTCACGGACCCGAACCAGAGATGCGGATTTGGCCTCCTGGTACATGCGATTACGTGGCGGGTTGATTTTGTGGTTTCGGCTTTGCTATTCTGATGGAGGAGGTATCCTCAAGGCAAAAGGTGATATGGTTGGATCCGAATTACTCTAAGGTAACTAGGTTCTCTCCATTTTTTTGTTTTTTGTTTCTGCCCGTCATGATTATGGTCAGCTACCTAAGTGACCAAGTAGAGTACATGATTTAGCACAATAAGTACTCCTACAGTACGGTACACGACTTGTATGATACAAAACTGTAACAATCTAGCCAGTTGTCCACCAAGTGAACCTATCGCTCTCGCCCTCCGTTTTTACGGCAATCAGGGCACGCCTCTGTACACCGACCGAAGGGCTTTTTCTTCCTTTGTGACCGTTTTATCAGCGATAGAGATGGTAAAAAAAGAGGAAATGAATTGGCACAATTTCGGACTTTTCATTGCTTTTTTGACGTTGTTTGGTTACCACGTGTTCCCTAAGGCTCGGAGTTTTTTTCAGAATCTTATCACGCCCCAACCATTACCAGTATTCGTTACCGCATCATCCGAGATGCCTAGGGGTTTTCGAATTCCTCTCTCTGGTGGGTCTCTTCCATACTTACCGTAATGAATACCCGATACGCTGATCGAGGGCGCGGACATCCTAAACGGTGAGGATATCTTGGTTCACTCGATGCCGAGATATTTCTTTGGGCGAGAGTTGATTGGGTGATACGAATCTGTTCCTGCTCCCGACCTACAATTCGGTCTCCCCCGTCCACCTGGTGGGGATTGTCTCTCGGGATTGTCTGAGGGTCTGAGGGTAAAGCACTTGGGTCAAACGATCCGGAGCTTTAGTCGATTCTTTTTTGTACAGGGTTCGCTGCGTCAAATTGGGGTATCATACAAGACAGCCCAAGAGGATATTCATATTACAGTTCTCGGAGGTGTTATAGCGCAAAGGGATTTTGCGAGAGTATTCTGCTAGCAGACTAGAAATAACAGGAAGAGCAATACTTTGGCGTGCGCAAGTACTGGGATACCATGGAGCATCCAATTAGTGTATTACTTGAATAGATAAGTTACATACGAGTGCTGTACAGTACTGTACTCGAGTACCCTCACACATAACCGAATACTCAAATAGAACTATTCGAAGATAGTGCTAAGCCGAATGTGAGATGAAGTCATTTTATGATCTTCAACTCTGGAACATCTAAGGCAGGGGTTCTTTCTTCCTAACCATCGCCAAGGAACGTTCACCGTTCCAGCCTTTTCACAATTTTAAAATTCGCAGCCAAGTCTCGTCATCCCGAAGCTCGGACTGCAAGTTGGCTGAGGCACATCCCGGTGTCATGTTTAGGACGGGAATGGGAAAATTCAAATGTTCGGGCTAGGGGATCCCGGGCGTATTATTTCCTTCAACACGCTTATTCTATACCTCTCTAGTCTAGGTCTCGAGGATAGGGGTAGGCACATCGAATGCCTGTAACTCATGTACTCGTACTGCAGGTACAAGGGTCAGGCAATAAAAAAGTGGTAAGGTGCATAACTAAAATTTTGGTAGGAGCGGTACTGTACCCCCAAGAAGTCCGGAGGGATTACTATTTCCTCTCGCCTCAGTCAACTTCTAAGAAATTTAATTGATGGTTGGGGTATACGGACCTTAATTCAATCCATCTATCAAAAGAATACCTCTTTCCGGGCTCTTGTTAAACAATGGAAAGTTTGCGCTTCCTGGCGAGTCGTCGCGCCGTAACACAGATTTTGATCAAAATCGACATCAACACCTGCTCCGTGCCAATTTTTATCGCCTGATCCTTGTAAGTGTGCGCAGTGTAGCTGCGGTGTGCATTATTTTATTTCTCCCAAGGAATTAGCTGCCTTGGTAGGAGAATTGGATTCCGGAGATACTGATTGTTGTCATCACCACCGGTAGTGATCGAGTCCTGGCGCCGAGTAGAGTTGCTCGCAGGATGGCGACTCCAAAAGCACACTCGATTGTAACTGTCGCTAGGCGTATTCTTGAGGTGTCTCTTTCGAGTATGGCTGGCAAGCATATTATCTCAAACCTGTACTGTCCTGCAAGCACAGTATAATGCCATGCACCAATTCTCAGAGTGTCCCCTCTCTCCTGCTCTTCCCCCTCCCTCAACAATTTGATATCAACTTTAACTTATTTGTACGAGTGGTATGCGAGTACTTGTACTATGTACTGCGCTCTGTGCTTGAGCGCAGTGCACACTAGTACCCCCTAGGGCACAATTCTCCCCAAGCAGACATGAGATTTTTATTTTTTATTTCAGAAGCTCCGCTAATTCCAGAAAAATTCTTATTCGCTGGATTAAACCTATCTATCTGACACGTGGTTACAAAGGGTCCGCCAGTACTCGAGCAGTCAATCCAGGTGGGCGGTATCAAAACTGTGGCTTAAGCATCTTAAACAAGCTAACGAGTTGCTTTTTTTTCTTCCGCTCTGGTTTTTTTTTTTTGTTAGAGCGGTCCGGAACGATCAGAGTGCTATTTTGCACTTTTGTTGAGAAGCTGGAGATTCCTTTATAACGGTGGACACGAACTCTGTGGAATATTCGTAGTCTTCTGTACCGAAAAGTGATTTTGCCGTACGACTACTCGAGTTGGTTCCCTAGCAGCTTGAGCAGGAATTACTACAGTTTTAGCTCTGGTTACCCTATTGGTACATTGGTGGTCTCCTTATTCGTACCATAGAACTATAAAATTTAATAAATGGTTTTTTTGGGGGGTTTATTTGGAACGGTATGGTTCAAGTAAATGGGTCTGCGAAGTACTGTAGTTTTGAGATGAGGAGGGAGGGCCAGAGCGGTCTGGTCTGCACACGGGGAAATACATGAGGTTGATTAATCCCTTTTTGTTCTCCTACGTGTTCACCACTGCTAAAGTTACAGTTATGGTTGTGCATTGGTGACGGAATTACCGTATTAATTGAAATATTTGATCATTATTTTGGTTGTTTTAACACTCTCTAGCATACTCGTATTTACGTAGCATATGGAGAGGAGTGTTGCCCAAACTGGAGCATGGGGGTGCAGGGCGAGAGTTGCCTACTCTTGTCACTTTTGTTTAAATACGAGTGACTCGGTCTCGGTTGGTCGGAAACGATCCACACTACACAACAACCGCGACAACGACTAACTTAAATTTACCTCCTGAGTCCTTGCTTGCGCGCTCACGGCCAGCGACCAACTCACTGACTGGGAAGTCGAGTAATTGAAAATGAAAACCCACAACCGACCGTATTGTGGAAATTGAATGCGAAAGGGCCAGGACGAGATCCCGCCGTCAAGGGAGAAATAAGATCCGGAAGAAAATCTAATACTGTAGACTACATGACGATTGTGTTGTTTGAAAGAAAGAAAAACAAAATACTGGCCAATTGAGAAACGGCGGTCATGAGACGAATCATTTAACTCCTGCATGCGGTCGAATCCAGGATCTCGGATTCAACCGGCAAATCGCTCCTTACGATTCGGGTTGCTTTCTATTTTTATTTTTATCACCCTCTCTTATTTGGTAACTGCCGTGCGAGCTCTAGTGGTGGGTGAAACAGGGTCGGAGGGTGGGAGGGAAGCAGTCCGGGGAATGGGTAAACAGAGCAAAACAGAATAATTGGGATCCTATCGGAGAGGGATATGCTAACAGGATAATATTATTTAGTGAAAGAGAGAAGGTTTGATAATTGCCTGATTGGCATGATGAGTGAGTGTGAGCGAGGAAGTTGGCGAAAGGGGGAGAGTAGACATTGTTGCCCTCCACGTCAAGCCCCCGCCCACCTAACTAGCACAGGCAGCTGTCATGCGAAATCCCCCACATTTCTCTGCTAGAGGATCTCAGGTAATTAGTGTGGGACAATTTTCGGGACAGACTGACGCCAGACGGGAGAGGAACAAAGAAAGCGAATGGGGGTCAAAAGAATGATACCTTCGTCATTCAGGCACGTAGCTATCCGGAGCTAGCTAGTACTTAAAGTATCAGCAAGTAACCTAGCGTACATGCGCATTGGAGAGGGGGGGAGGCTATAAGACTTGCCGTTATAGGAACAGTAACAGCTGTGGGCTAAGGATGACGGAGTGAAGAAGAAGAAGGAAAAGGGAGCACTAAGAACTGCATTTGAGATTGCTACTGGCGTGGGGATCTTATGATTTGGTTCAGGTATGTATCCTTGTATACACCCGTGTGTTATTCTCTTTCTTTTCTTATTTTCCTTGCTAGCTGGCGCAATCGGGCCCTATGATACTCACGGCTATATTCGAGGGGATTGATGTATCTAGCAGGCTTCGGCTTTTCACTCGAGTTGAGTGACCTTAGAAATGTTTCATGGCGTTCTGTTCTAACCAAATTTACTAGTAAGTCCACTTGAGCATTGGACAGTAGCTACGGGTAGCTTGACCCCATGGTACTAGGATTATCTTTATGCCCACCACCCAAGTTCGGAAGATGGGGATCTATTCGGCGAGTGCGGGTTACGGTATTGCTTGTTCGAGGGATCATAGCCAATTGAGAACACCATGACCGAATCCCGCGAAAGCCTCCGTAACCGCGCTGAAGGGTAGGAAAAGTCACCAGTTATAAGGAGCATCGAAGGACGGACCGAGTCTTTTTGTTGGCCGCAAGAAATAAGAAAAGAAAAAAGTAGTCAGCGAGCAAATCGTATCGAGTGGTTTCCCTAGCCTTCCTGCTGCCGGCCGGGGCCCAAAATAGTGGAAAAGCGAGGATTAGACGGTGAGGGCGAATCATAGTACCAATCTTCAGTGATCTCGTCGAGGGTGCCGACGAAGCATTGATGTGTTGATATCCAATCATCGGTCTTTCCAGCTGGGATACGTTTTTGTGCATCAGAAATCAATCATTAAGATGCACCGTTAATCCTTCAAGGCTGCCTTTTCTTTTACCCCTTGGCCTGCTCGAGTAGGCGACTGCATGCATACTCTTACATGCTCATCCATTCCACACACTTTCCCTCAAACCCTGAGCGTTGCCTCACCCCCTCCTCCCCTAACCGCCTCAATCACTTAGTTATGCCCTCCCTTGGGGGGCTCAATTTTCGAATTGCTTCTGAACACTAGCCAGTATGGTACCTTTTTTTTTTTTTTTTTTGCGTTTTCAACTCCGAAGTGCCCTCTATCCTTGCGTTTATTTGTAAGAGTGAGTTGCTGGAAAGCCCGGTAGTTTTGTATGGTTTATTGTTTTTTCCCCTTTACCCCATTTGCTTTTTGTTTATTCCTAAAATGCCTCTCGGTTTACGAGCGCCGTAGCTTTCGATCAGTGAGTATTGAGTACGTGGTGGCAGATCTCTACAAGATACCTAGAGATGAGACGGGCCTCTCGTAACAAGAGGTCATCCGGTCCCCGAGAATGTTGTGTGAGCTGGCACCTAGAATTAGCAAACGACGAACACTGAGGAAAAGAACAGCGCAGCAATACATGGTCTGTTCTCTCTATCGCGCTTTCTTACTGTTCAATTTATTTTATTTTTTTGCAGCTTTTATTTTATTTTATTTTATTTTTTTCCCCTTTTTGCCTCAATTCCCGCTCTATTGCTTTCGGGGAATCTCTAAAGCAATGATCTCGGCATTTTCACACTTTTTGGTTTTTTGAGAAAGGGACCAACCCTGTCAATGGAAGCCTCCGTCGAACAATCTAGGAGCCAGCAACCACTGCGGTTCACCGTGATTTACAGCTCAGTGGCCCCTTGCTGCAGGATGCACACACCCCCACCGGAACTGGCGTCCTGGACCGGAGCGGTCTCGTCGACTTCATCACGCATGATTTACTTGTGGATTCTCTCGTTTTTTCTCGGGCTTGACTCCTTTTAGCCCCAACGTCTCCCCCGGAGAATTAAATTATAAGTACATGGCGATCACCAACATGGAATTGAAGTCTTCCCCACAGCAGCCGCAGCAGTAGCCTTGGAATATCAATTGCGAACCCACTGTTTCCTCCTGGCATCCGGTCCCACGAAACTAGATTCCTCTTGAGATAAAGACTGCTCTACATCCCTCTCTTCCTTCAGCAATCCTTTCTACAGTACTTAACACCACTGTCGACCGCTGTTCACTACTACCACCAGGTCTTATAACAACTACTACAGAATATTGCCACTTCAGACATCCACAATGCTTAGTCAAAAACCCGTCACTTCCGCCGCAGCCACGGAAATTTCAGCAATGCCCTCACCAACTTCGCGAAATTATTCTTCCTCCACCCCATTAAATTTTGTCTGCACAGCACCACAATCATGCACCAAATGGCAGGACTGTCTAGCGGGTAAGCCATACGCCAAACGCCGTGAAATTCCAGAGCAAGTGGCAGAAAAAGCTAACCATTGCCTGCCTATTTTCCTAGCATTTTGCAAAGAACACGGGATTGGCGAGCCATCATACCAAGACTTTTCGGACAGAAGAGGTAAACAACACTCAATCCCATCCAACCCAATGAATATCCGCACTTCTAGTCCTCAATTTCTATTCCCCAGCCCAATCCCAATTTCAAAATGACTGGCGGGTACGAAAGTACAACTCAGCAAAGCCCCATAAAATAGGAAGGCGATCCAGGAAAGAGGAGGAAAGGAAAAGACAATGTGGGGGGTGAGGGGGGTTGGCGATTAAGTGAGCGGGGGGGGGTATGATAGTGGTGGGGGGATATATCCTGGGAAGATCACACCTGCATCTATACACATCCGTACACAAATCGAAAGATCCACAAGGAAAGCGGGAGCAGGGGGGTAGATTTTTTTTGCTAAAACTCTGGCTTTCCACTTTAGGCGGACGAACTGCCTGGACAACCCAAGTGACCATACTGATACCACCCTTGGTGGTTATCAACGCTCGGTTTTTCTACGATGCTGCTTACATCAACAACGCAAGGGAAGATGCCGCCGAGTTCGCATTGCAGCATCTGCAAGTCATCCTTTCATTGGCATCCGTTTGTCAACCGTCTTGCTGCCACCGCTCGAGTGACCGTTGATTGAACAAGGCGAAAGAATTAACCTTTTTCCACCCCAATATCATACTACCACTATTACTACCACACAATCTTGGCTGTTACTTTCCTTCTACCCCTCCTTTTGTGTGTTATTGTTGACCTATATTGTCCATTATTTCTCTTTTGGGGCGGGAAAAGTTTATTTTCGCGGCTTTTTTTCTGTTTTCGCGGGTTGGCTGGTTGTGCTGGGCGATTGCTGGCGGCTTTTCATGTGCTTTTGTGGGCATTTTTATTTATTTCGGTTTTTACTTTTCTTCTCACACGCGTCATGCACTAACGTGGTTTCTTGGAAGGATGATTTATGATACTAGTATAGGTTAGGCGCGGGGGCTGGAATTTGAATGCATTGGATCAGGGAAGGGGGAGAGCGTCTCGGTGTTTCTAGGTTCTTTTGATTTTGCTAATGCCGGTTTTTACAGTGGGGCATCTCTTTCTCATTTTCCGTCATTACGTTGAACAGATCTTTTCCTCTCTCTTGAGTTTTCGGGTTTCTAAAGTGGAGGAGCAAAGCTGGCGCAAGGGTGGATACAAAGGACATTTTTTGGAAGGGCGAAAGGGAAAACGGTAAAAAATATCAATACTCCGGGGGGCTGGCATTTTTTCTTTTTGTTTTTGCATTTTTTCCTCACTTAACGCTCGTCTATACTATTCACGTGTATTCTTCCTGGGGGCATTCTTTATTGACGATGTTTGTTTCGCGCTTCATTCTCATTCACATGCTTCCTGATCTGGTTTGACTTGTTCTGGGCGTTGGGTCCTATGGGATTGGAAAGGAAATTCTAAAACGAGGATATCTGATAAATATACAACTATTCTCAAACACTTTTCGATCATGTATGGCGAACGTACTTTTCTGCATCGTCGCGCCCATCCTTTTGGCCCTATTCGGAATGATAAGGGAGGGATTGAACAAACTGCCGCATGTACTGTGCATCCTTGCACTAATGTACTATGGTTAAGACTTGCATGGCGGGTGGTCCGAGTTGGAATCTATGATCGTTTGGGCAGGAAGATAATCACATGGGTTAGGGGTCGGGAGCATCCGAGTGAGGTGTGGTGCGTTAGGGGGGGGGGGGGTAAGGGCTGAGTGATAAGCCATGATCATCCAGTTCGGCACAAAGTCTCTTTTTGTTCTTTATTACGGGGTTTTAACTGGAAGTGTGCTGCCACAGCGCAGCATGATGCTTCGAGCCTTTTTCGAACGATAAAGGCATGTACGCGTCCCAACCTTGTTTCTGAGCCAAGATGATCGGTAAACCACTCCGCGGTTTTTAATTGTCATCAGAGAGCGAGTTGCCTAACTGAAGGAATGGGTTACGGCCGTTTCCGCAAAGGTCAGGTTATCATACCTGAGGAGGCATTTGTTTGGTACCATAACCCGATCACTTACCTTTTCCCATTCCGCAAACTTTAAAAAAGAATAGACCAATCGGGGGCATCAGAAACTTTCTTTAGGGAAATAAATGAAAAGAATTCGAACCTACGCTTATATTCGCCCTGCACACTTGGTGAGGGTGTATACGTTACAGAATTGTTTTTGTCCACGGAGGTTGTTTTTGTCCACGGAGGAGAAGAAGGGGTGGCCCACAGCTCTGGATGGAGTCGTGATGGATGAATGGTGTATTATTCTCTATATAGGAAGCTCCATCCTGCGGTCAGAAGCACTTGTATCAGCGTAACTCACGTACATCCGCTGATTTGTGCGGTTCGGAGGATGACACTCCAAATGAAACAGTGACGTTACTCTCATTACCGTATGTGATGTACGATTAAGTTAACTTACACTCTATCAGCGTCCCTCCATCCGTCTTCCTTCCTTCCCTCTCTTGATCTGGTGCGCCCCACTCTGATCACGGCTTTTACTCGTCCTCGCATGTAAAGCAACTACATATTTTTATTTAATTTAAATAAATAAATACAAATAAAGGACATCGCCATCATAATAATGCTAGGATAGTGGTTCGCAGGTTCGAGTACTCCCTCGCCCCGCTAGTAGTAATCCGAACGGATCCACCTACTGAACCTATTGGGGAATGTGCAGCTGTTGACCCTTTTTATTTTATTCGGCGACGAATAACGAATGCAGTGTTTGGTTATGTTGCGACGTAACCATGTTAGATGGTTTTGCAGTTGTTTTATCTGAGAAGTTTATGAATTAGGAAGTTGAGTAACACTATGGGGATGGAGGATCTCCCCTGTTTTGTGCTTGGATGCGTGCAGGGCGCGGGGGGGGGGGGGGGTCTTCTTCAGTCCTGTTTAGCACAATCGTGGTTATCTAAACATGTCGGAGTTGAACTTACCCGGTGCTTCTGAATCGAGGTGGAGATTTTGGACTCCCTGGTTGGTCTTTCGGCTTGGTTGGTCAAGTATTGCGGCTCTTATGATGGGGGGGGGATGGTCTCGTGACTTGATAGGAGCGTCGTAAACGGCAGTTTGTATGCTACGTTTTGTAGTTCGTACTCCGCGGTGTAGCACGTGGGGTTGTACACATCATGAAAGAGTATTACAAGCCGGGCTATACTATCATGGCAGGGACCGGGGGGGGTGGGGGTGGGAAGAGGTCGGGTTGGAAATCGCGAATTGTTTGCCTGAAGTATAGTGCTGAAGTATTGCTCTTATTCGTAGTGTAGTATTTATGACAAGAGAACTCATGTTCACGATATTTAGCTACTTCTTGAAGGTCATTTGATCTACGATACCTTGTTTTCAATGGTTTCGTCGAGCATGAGAAATGATGGTCGTGGCGATGTGTCCCCACACTGTAGTACGATTTCACGATGTAGAAGAAACTTAAAAGCCTCAATCAAAGTCTATAATCCCTGAAGGGAACACGGGATTCATGTAGATCAGAGCCAGCCCACCGGAACTTGATTACGAGATGAGTTGTTAGACCCCCGGCATTTAATCGCTGTGTTAACATGAGTCGTATGGGAGCAGTATTCACAGGGCTAGGCTTTCCACGGGTTTGATCCGCCTGTGCTCTCCAACAAGTGCCTTTCTCTTTCTTGCCCAGTTTCTGTTTGTCGAACATAACGCCCTCTGTCGGCTCCTGAGTAGCTATCCGCAAACGCTGGCCTTCCCCCGACCTTAGACATGTTCCGCTATCAAACCGTATGCCTTCAATTAAGGCAGGGTCTGTGTCAAAGGGGTGGGGAAGTGGGTCTGGATTGAAGGTATTATGGTGATGGTGTCTGGGTATTCGATGGCACTGGATGTGAATCGTGGTTAGCTAGAATTTTATTTTCTAGACTTTGACGATGCCAGCAGCCTTGCTATGGAGGAATTTGGCAGCCTCGTTCCAGGGTTTCAGGCTTGAAAGTGGCGCTTTGGTGGTTCTATCTGCACAGCTTAATGGCTGTCAGCAAAGTTGATTGTTCAGAAAATAAACAGAAAAATTATAATATCTCATCAATTGAAGATCAATGCAGAAGCTCCGAACTGTTTTGAATTTCTGCGAGTACCCCTACAGAGATTCAACCCTACTGGGTGGACCAGGGCATCGCGGCGGGAACAGGAATCGGGGTGTTATGCTCGTGATCTCTGAATTCAATCTACTTGCACTTACCCGTCCCCGCGCGCCTGATGGATCAAAGAATCATGATTCGACTACCTCGTTTTTTCTTTTTCTTTTACATTTGTTTTTCCCCCGTTTCCATTAGATACCGATTTATTGGCTAATTTTAGGGCCTCTGAGTTTCCAGCATATATACTGGAAAGGGCTGTGGGCGATTGGAGGGAGAATGGGAAACTTCCGCTTTTGTCGAATGTTTGAGTGTTTCTGTGAAATGGAAAAGTGATTGGTCAGGTGCCAATGACGGGCTCGGGGAATCGTAAGTGGGGGTATGAATGTACGGTATATATTGATCATATCGATGCCACCACCATTTCCTCTGGTGACACAATATCAGCCGGGATTGGGGCGGGTGTCATTGATGGGATGCGAGCATGGGCCGGTATATAACTTAGAAGCATCCAACTGTGAAACGCCATTGGTGTGGCGAATGGTCCGCCAATGATGGCATCTGACTCAGCAGAGAGCTGCGAAGGTCCGTAAGGGTAGAGGAAACCACGAGCCATGATACACTCCCCGCCTGCTCTGAAGACTGGGCAGAACTTGAGCCGGAAAATTCCGTGTGGCGAACATGGTAAAATGTTGTAACTGGAGAAATCAGTGGTCAATTTCCTCACAGAAAATCAACCAATGGGGGACTGTCTTAGTGGGAGGGTGTCTGTGTGGCTTGTGGTTTCTTCTTTGTATATGCGGTACCGCACAGGAGGAGCCCTAGTCTGATATAAGATTGTGATTATCCTGTCGTGATTTACGCAAGAAACAAAAATATCCTGTCGTGAAAGGTTCTCTATCAAGTGTTTATGAATGTCTGATAACGTAGGCAAAAAAGGCTAAATTCTTTTTTGGCTCACCTGTCGCACGTTATGGAGAGAGCTTGCCATAGTGAGCCATATAATACATTCAAATACTATAGGCTTGACCAAAATTCAACCTATATAGTGCTTCTGTCTGCATAATATAGGCTCTCCGTATGCTAGCGTAACCAGGTTACAATAATTGACATGGAAAACATTGAGTATCACTCGGAGCTCAAATGACAGATGATTAAAGTTTTAACTAGCTCTTATACCCCTAAAGCACAAATGTCCTCAGTCTTGCTAGAGGATCTGGTTGTTTAAGAGAAGGGATATTCAACATTTGTTAAAGGTTTACCAAACGATCTATCTCTTAAAAGCCTTTAGGGCGTTTTAGGAATATTTTTTGGGTTTTTATGCGTTTTGGAATTAAAATCATGGCACGTCGAACGAAGCTTTAGTGTTTTCGCGCAAGCCATGGAAAGTGCTCTGGAGTTTGATGTCTGCGCTTCCTGCTCGGGCATGAGGTATCTTAGCGGGGGTGAATATTTGGGACTGTTCTCTAAGCCTTTAACTGCAAATACTGGGCTATCGTATAAGCCCTTAACTTCGGTTGGGGTTCGAGACAGGTTATGCGATTACTATCAAGTGCTTGCCGGTAGCTCGATATGGTTACTTTGATCTAGGAAAAATATCCTGGGGTATCTTAGAAAACCATCGGAAACCGCTCTTCCAAAGTATCACTAGCCTTGAATACCCTTATAGATACTTGGGACTTCTAGCTTTAGTATTTTCTGAGGCACTCCTGCTCCAGAATGACTTTGATGAGGTTTTGTTCTGTGAAGAACCTTTGGCAACCCCTTGCCAGACCCATTACTCTGGGAGATTAATGGCGCCGTTAAAGGCTGAGGTGAGGAAGGTGCTTGAAAATGCTCAAATGTGGAATACGGTGGTAATCGGAGTAGAGTTATTCGTGAATGGGGTATTTTCTCCTCTTTGCAAGGGTCGGTCGCTCACAGTAATGAACAAAATTTCAATTTTCCCCATGGCTTTCTAATAGTCTTAACGGAGGGTGAGATATTTCTCATTATCTACTAATAGGCTTACTCAGACACCATGTAACCTAAGACTAAACCACCCCCACAGTCCCAATGAGTCAGCAACAGACAGTGCATTTATTGTAAATCTTTTGCTCGCATTCCTCGATGTCTAAACTCACCCTGTCTGTTAGACCTTTTAAAAAGTTAGTGGTTTAATTTCCCCTCCGATATAATAATAGATGATGAAATGATAGTTAGTAGAAGAGAAAAAAATAAATTTCGCGACTAGGATGGAAAGCTATGAGGAAAATCTTGTAAGCATGTCAGTTACAGCAGCGCGGACTGGCAGCTGAATACGGTCAGAGAAGGAAACAACGAACGAACACCCGCGCCCCTCACAACAAACGCGTTCTCGTACGCACTCAACAAAAAGGAACATGTAATTATATCAGTACAAGTGGCACCCGGCCTTCGGCCGGAAATGGATTTTGAGGCTAAGTACCATGGTCAAGTATATTTTTCTGGTAATAATAAAACTGAGAAGCATATCAAATTGCAGACAAACTCATACCAACATTCACCCTACTGTAGAAACTTGAATAATTGAACCGTGCACTATGTCGTTGGGCTTTCCTCTCTCAGTAAGGTCAAGAAACTTTTTTTTTTTTCTCCCGTCCCAACAGGGGGAAGGGGGCTGTGTTTTTGCAGAGTTTTTCTCCACTATTCCAGAGAACGGAATTTTGGACTTCATAGCACACAGTTCAATTATTCAAATTCTTACAGTACATCATTAGCAAAAAATTATTACATGTGTTCTGTGCACCCTGTGTATTTGATTCATGAGACACTTAGAATATTAACTGATAGTCAGGATGTAGGGGGCAATGGCAACCTGTGCCCAGACACATGAGGATGGAAGAAGATGTATCAGGATACACAGTATGCAACCAGACACCTCAGGACACAACCAGATGCAGTACCACAATTTCATGATTTGGTAAAGAGTCCTCCCTTTCAATACTTTGTGACCTCAATCACAATTCATCACAATAGAATTTGAGTTTATATTAAGTTTATTATAAAGTGAGTAATCAAAAGTCTTGGTGATCACGTGATTTTGCTTATTGCACCATAATATGATCATCTGGACCTAACAGCCGGGGAGTTAAAGACTCAGATATGAATTGAAAAAATACATGATGAATGGTAGCCATAGATCTGATCTGCCCCTCTAATATACTAGTATCGCGTATACCACCCCTTTGCGTCAAGCACAGCCTGTACTCGGCTGGGCATAGACCTCTATAAACTCTCAAAGAACTACGGTGGTATCGTCTCCCACTCCTCTGGAGGTGCCTATGCCAGCTGCTCCTTCACCTTTTTGGGACCGCCAGTGGTGGTGCCAATATCTGGATACAGATCGTGAAGCTGCTTTTTAAGCTCTACCCATACATGCTCAATTGGGTTTAGGTCAGGAGAGCATGGAGGGTGATCCAGAACCTCAATACCGTGTGTCAAACCAGTCAGATATGATGGCCGCTGTGTCGATTTTTGCATTATTCTGTTGAAATATGGGATTACTGATCATATTGTGTACTCGCTCCATTACCGGTACCACACATGTTTCCAGAAGCTGTAGGTAGACTCAGCTATCGACTGATTGGGTAACAAGTGGCATGTATATTTGCTGTCCCTTCAGAACAGTTGTAATGTTTTGTTTCCTGAAAACTTGTCTTTGCTTGCTTGTTAATTGAGGAGCCTATTGGCTGGTCTTCTTTTCATTTGTCTGTCATGGTAAGGGCAATGTTTGTTACTATGCCCGCACAGTTTTGGTTATGGAGGCCTCCTTAGACAAACTTAGTTATGACGTCTTCTGAGCAGCCCACTATAAGTGGTCTTTACCCCCTGCCTTTACCCCCTGCCAGGGGGTTACCAGCTGGCTTACCTTTGCCACCTGTAAGCCCTTCCAAGGGTGTCTCTGTGAACCACCTAATAAGTACAAAGCATTATCATCGGATATGTAGGGCTGACGAGCTGCCTTGTTCTATCCTTAACATACTTATTGTCCACCCTCGCTTTCTCGTAGCCATATTCATCAATGCAGTCATATGTTGGTACTGGTGAATAAATTCGATGAAGACTGTACTTAAGTAATAAGTCTAGAGCCTTTTCTCTGACAAATCTAACTTGTATCAGTAAAAATGAAAGCGTCTGAGTGGAGTATGCCTCGTTATTGTTCTAATGTCATCTCCCACGTCCCTACTTGATCTTCCTACTATAACCACAGACATTTTGTATTTTGAAGCCCGATTGGGTCCTTATCCGAGACCTTTAATATTCTGAAGGACCAGTTCGTCTACCATCGAGAACATTCTGTGTCCAATGACCCAAAGGGGTTCTATATACATCCAGTGGGATTGTGGAATGCCCTCAACTGGGCACCTTATATTGATGATCTCTCTACTGGATCTGCCTCAATTATTCTCTCCTTTCAGCCTTTGACAGGATATAGGTTCCAACATGGGAACATGTCCTTGTCACTATTGCGCAGATCCAAGTATGACCCAGCATTTTTCAATTCCTAGCATCGACTAGACTACCCATGGACCATCGCCAGTGGTGCTGTGAGAATTTATTCATCCTCTTCCAATTCCTATACTCGCATGGGTTGGTGAGCTCGTTCAGCCATATTAACTTGTAGCTTTCAAGTTCCAGAGTTGAGTTTTTTTCGTCTGCCCTTTGGGTCCCTTTCCTGTCGAACCATGTATCTGAATATTGGCTACAACTATTCTGTTACGGCAGTCCTTCCAGAAGTGGTTCGTCATGCCTTATTGTGTACAGGCACCAACAGTCTTCCGTTCATTAATGTCATTTTGTAAAATGCCGGAATGAGCCTTTTCTCTATTACCGGGTGGCCCTTTGTGTGAGCCTTTAAAACCAGTGGACTTTTCCAGCTTCTGAATTTTTATTCTTTTAACGGCTTAGATCTTGTGACCCCCATTATTGCGGTGTCTCTTACCCAATCCCATCTTACTTCCTTCTGCACTGAGCCTGTTTTATATAAGGAAGTTTTCCTCCTTTTTTCCCACATATTCCATGGCCTTTAACCAGTCTTCTTCCCGGTCATATTCCTCGTTAGACAGCCATTGAAGTGTTTCCTAGTGGAGTTTTTTCTCTATCATCATTCTTAATGCTATACCTGTCAGTCTAGCTTTAACATTTTCCCCATGTATGGCTAGCATGAACATGGTGATATCTCCTTCACATTAAATTTTTTCCATCGTATTATGGGATTCTCGATCTTCTACTTTGCTTCGAAACTGTTTATTGATCTCTTGTCGAAATCAATCCCCTTGTTCCTGTCCTTCCATCAGGGGATAGTTTAGGCTTCTGTCCATCAACATGTGATACCAGTCTTTAAACCATTGTATTAGGCATATGCAATCCCAACACCCCCCTATAGGGCCCAATAAAGTGCCCGGACATTGCCTGCAGCACAGTGCATAGTTGCTAGTTACCAGCAAAAATCGCGGAATTGGCAGCCTCCCCGTAACACTGTATACGTCGTCGCCGTCTGTCCGACCAGAACCTGTTTGGAGGATATATGAGAGTGGTAGTAAGCACTGCTGCTACAACTGGAATCCAGTGTACTATATATAAAGTACCTGGATGGATGGAGAAATCCGCAGAGCAATATTAAAATATTGTGCTTCACGTTGACTGACTACGAATAGTTATAGGTCTGCAAGAATGGACGAGAGTTAAGGAGACGTAGCTGCAAGGTCATCTCACTAGGCAAATCATAGAAGCGATGGAGCACTAAGCCTACCAACTCTGTGTGAAGATAATGCAGTCATGCCTCTGTGTTGTCACTGGTGTCCGATGTTAAGCCTAATCATCTCAATAATAGAGGAATGACTGGTATGTTCGTATTTGGGTAGCATATTTCAGACTAAGTTCATATGGCAAAGACATCGATAGCTTTCGACTGGCGGAGTCTCGCACACCCTTAGGAAAACAAAGTTATAATCGGCCAAAGACTAGAAGTGGGGAAATATTCAGTGTCTATGAGTGTTCCCACTCAGATTGATAAAGATGAAAATCAAGTTAGTAGTTGTGGAGGTACTTAGTAAGTATAGATATTAGATGTACCGGCCGCGGAAACTCATGCGGGATATAATTATAAGAGTTCCTCCCAAGCTATTAGTTGAAGCAGCAACGAAGAAGAGACTTTATCCATATAACAAGTTATTACCTACACTTCATACTCTTAGTAGTTTTAGCGAACAGAGTATTTATAATTACAATTACGAAGCCTTCCTGACATTACTCTATTATTGAATACCTTAACACTTAACCAAACTCTACCGAGCTGTGAGTTCGTTACCTGTAACACATTGTTGGACCTTCCTATCACAGCATCCTAAGGTACTATAAATAATTTTATACCTATCTTCTTGCCAGAGAACAGGATTCTGCAAGAAGTAGTCTTTACTGGCAATTAGCCAAGACTGTATTCGCTGGTATGGCTTTCACTCATACTTCCATGGCGGATCTGAATGACATTTAGGGCCTTTGACCAATCCTTCAGTGATGTCGTCCGCAAACTGTGTTGTGGTTTCTTCATCGTCGGGGCTTCAACTAGGAACTTTACCAAGATTGTTACCCAGTTTTCATCCCTTTCCTTGGTTTCAATCACCATCGCTGTCCCTCGTGTCCAGTGCTTCTCCAGCCCCTAATGGTGGTCATGGGGGTAACTTCACCCTGTCTCCTTCTTCGTGTTTCTTTCTCTTTCTATCCGACCCTCTTGGACTTTCATTATAGTCTTCCTCTGGAATTTCTTCCAGTTTATCATTATGCAAGTACCTTTGCCGACCTTGGGCTCAGGTAGATTGGGGCGCAGATACGTTGAGGAGTTTTTTGTAATGTTCCTCCATTAAGTTTTCAAACCGCCGAGCATTCCTCCAGTTGTTCTACTTCTAGAGACTGTAGCTGTAACTGAAAATCCATTTTGCAGGCTAGTAACGGGGAGTTTACTTTCTCTAAGACATCCTTTACCAATTGCAGCTCTTGGTCTAGTGCCACATCTGGTTGGTATGACTCTTGGGTACCTTGCATCAGAAAAAAGATTCTCTGCACCTGGTACATAGCCATTTTGCTCGGACGTCGGTGACGTTGCTTCTATGCTGTAGATATCTATAAAGTTAACCTTTATTCAGCATCTGGGTGCTTTAAGACTTGACGTCAGATTACTGGACAACCAGATTTCCAATTCCAATTATTTTACTAGGACATTGTTCAGTCTAATGTCAGTTAAGCAATGATATAAGGTATGTTCCTACATGATGGATATCCATGAAGTTCACTTCTGTTATGAAGATGGTTTACCTACTTGGCGCTTTCGGACAAGACACCAGGTTACTCAACAACCAGATGTCTAATTCTAATTCTGGTGCTGGTATATTGTTTGGCTTGACATTAGCTACACAATAGTATAAGGTACATCCCTAGGTAATGGATACACATAGAGTTGACTTCTGTTCTGCAACTAGACACCTTTTGACTCAGCACCAGATTACTCAACAACAAGATGTCCAATTCTAATTCTATTACTGGAACATTGTTTGGCCTGGTGTCAGCTATGCAATGGTATAGGGTATGTCTCTTTGTGACGAATATTCATGGAGTTGACTTCTGTTCTATCCCTAGGTACTGTTAGACTCAATTCCAGATCACTCTGCAACCAGATTTCCAATTCCAATTCTGTTGCTAGGACACTGTCTAACTCAATGCCAGCTACACAACGGTATAAGGTATGTTCCTACATGATGGATATCCACGGAGTTCACATCTGTTTTGAAGATAGTTTTCCTACTTGGCACTTTTAGACTCGACACCAGATTACTCGACAACCAGACGTCCTTTTCTGAATCTGTAAATTGGAGAATGGTTAGCTCGATTCCGGCTACACGGCGGTGTAATGTACCTCTATATATGATAAATATCCATGGAGTTGACCTCTGTTCTGCACCTGGGTACTTTTACACTCAATAGCAGACTACTCCACAACAAGATGTCTAATTCTAATTCTGTGAATTGGACGTTGTTCTTCCCAATGTCAGCTACACAATGGTATAAGATACATTCCTACAGGATTGACATCCATGGAGTTTGCTTCGGTTATGGACCTGGTTTATCTACTTGCCACCTTTGGACTCAACACCTGATTACTCCACAACCAAATGTCTGATTCTTGGTCTGTGAATTAGACATTGTTCAGCTTGATGTCAGATATACAATAGTATAAGGTATGTTCCGATGTGATAGATATCCATAGACCTGGTATGAGGTTAGGCAAGTAAGGTTATACATTCAAGTTATTTGGAGGGTATGTGAACATAGGCCCAGGTGTTACTAGTCATGTGTATTAAATCTTTAACAAATGAGACTAAAGTGAGTAATCAAAAGTCTTGGTAATGGCTGAGTCAGCCTGTGCGGAAAGAGTAGACCCTGATGAATCGGTTACATGTACTTTATGAATTTAACAACAATCATGTCTCCTAAATCCAGCAAAACAAAGCCTAGCCATCGCCGCCAGCTCTCTGATATGGAGAAAGGCATGATAATTGCCTTCTTCTGGTCATTTCAGCAGATTTACATAGTGGCCCAATTGGTTAACCGACCATGGTCAACGGTCAGGAATTTCCTTGCCGGGGCCTTGCAACAGGGTAGTATAGATAATTTGCCCCGGTCAGGGCGACCTTCTCAGTTGAGTGAGCGGGATCATCATGCGATTATCTGGGAATCGCGCAAGAATCGTGACTGGACTCGGCAGCAGTTGCGTAACTGGTATGCCCTGCATGTTTCACTCAGTACGATCGATAGAGTTCTGCGTGAATGTCACGATTCTAGACTGACTTAGCTGGTTTCGCACTAGGTCTCAAGTACGAGTCATAGGGTTTCATTTGTTACATGGTTTTATGTTATTGATTTTACACGCTTGACCTATTTAGAGGTCATATAAGGTTTTACATGACTCACAGTTGTGAGTCATATGTTATGGTTACGCGAATGACTCATTTAGAGTCATATGATGTTATGTTTTCACATGAGTCGTAGCTACGACTCATAGTTATATGATTATTGCACAATGACTCGTTTGAGTCTTATGAGGTTACGCGAATGTATGAGTCACAGTTGTGACTCATAGTAGTTAGTTTGATTTGTGAGCGGGTTGTGGGAAGGCTATATAAGGAAGGACGAAGGACGAGGTAGATAGCTCTTCACGCAACCATCTAAGTTATTTCCTATCTATAACTTTACGAATATAAAGACTTTACACTCTTTAACGAAATCTCCTCCTTATAAGCGACATAGTTAATACTATAAGACTTAACGGTTGAATGCGACTCTTGAGATAGTATACGATAACTATAGGATATGGAATCGCCGCCTGTTGCGAGCTAGCGAAGATAAGACACATCGACAAGCGATCATAACAGTGAAGAAGGAATACGGAAGTGGCTCAGTACAAAACAGGCAAAGCTCACCCTGGAACAAGTCCGAAAACGACTCGATTAGGCTATCAAGCATCGTGATAGGACCCCGGAGAATAGGGAAGGTATCGTATGGAGCGATGAGTGTAGGGTGGAACGGGGGCGCAATTCACGGCAGAAGTGGGCTTTTTCATCGCCATGATGAAAAGTGGCTTCCGGAATGTGTTCAGCCTGTCACAATGGTCGGGGGAATCTCGCTCAGGGTGTGGGGCTGTATTTTGTAGGGGAATCGGGGTACCTTTGTATTAATAGAAAACAAATAGGGAATCAAATGTTTTTAGATTTCGGTTCGCAAATGTTTTGATTAAACCAAAACTTGGTTAAAGAAAAATGGTCCTTTTGCAGAAAGGGAAGAAATAATACCAATCGAAAGATTTGATGGTACAACTGCAGTTACGGGAGGACGATATTAAATTCAACCATTGACGCTAAAAATTGGCAAGGGGCCGGGGCATATGTCAGAAATTATCGGCTGTAACGACCCAGCAGGATCTTACAGTAGACTTAGTCTTGTCCCATAGCTGAGCCCGGAAGGGTTACGGTTAGGCTGGTCTGATAACCCTTCCAAGGGTTACCATATGGACTGAGTAACAGGTAATACTCGGTTTGCGAACTGGGAATGTATACTGTGTAGGAAGGGAAAAGTCTACACTGTGGGTTCCGGAGATATCGGAGGACCAAAGCGAGTTACCCTACCTAAGGTGGACTGTTACCCTACCTTAGGGACTATAGTTACCCTACCTTGGTAAAGTGGTTACCCTACTTTTGTGTAGGAGTTGCCCTACCTAGCGCATAAAAGATTATGCAAAGTTTCGAACAAAATCATAGGAATGTTTGTTACGTGGGATTATATAGGAGTTTTGAATATGGCCTCAATCGTGTAAGCTGATGTTGAGCTATTAATTGAAGAAAATCTCGCCATTGGCGAACATTTGAAAATCATAGTCCAATACCCCCCTCTGGCCCCGATGTGCTGACAACACGTCATGGCCCAACTGAAGGGTAGTTGCTGGTTTACTAACAAAAGCCTAAGAATGAGGACTGCGGCGTAATACCGTATATGTTGTTGCCATCCAGTTGACCAAAAGCTGTTCGTAGGATATATAAGAGGGCATGAGGCGATCGAATGGTTACATGAAAGGTTATTCTTGCGTGCATATACTACAGATACTTATAAGCCTATAGGAATAGGTATATAAGGTATACTGGAAGCCCAGGAGGTCTCTGGATAAGTGGTAGACCTTCAACTCGGGTATGTTCTTGAAAGACTCTAAGATGTCCAGAGGTTGTTAGCCAACTCTAGATTAGAGTAGTCTTATCTCGGTAGAGGTAATTAATATCAGTGGCTGTGGGTAGTGCCCCTATAAGCTAATAGCTTAAGTATCTCACCATGGGAGTCCATAGACTGTGCTATCGTGTCGAAGACAGTAGAAGATGATAGACTCATAGAACAAAGTAGTACGTTTAAATGGTAGTCTAGAGGACTTGCATAGACAAACACATATAGGACAGTGAGTTCGATATTAGACTAGGTTATCATGGACAGGTTGGTTCACCACTAACAGGTCGACAAAGTGAAGAAGTTTTCTCCTGCATCCGAATGCATGTATGTATCAGGTAACAGCATGAACACTTTACGCCGGATAATGAACTAGCAAGAGCCGGCTGACATTCGGCGGAATATTAGCCCCAGGCCCTAAGGAGATGGGTGTGCTCGCAATGGTAGCGAGCTTAGGAGTTATAGAGAGGAGCTGGCAATATAGAATTCTACTTAAGTATAAGCGAGACCTCTTCTCCTAAGACGATCAACTATCCTCTCAAGAACTTCTTGAGTAAAGCTGCGGCTGAACGATATTAAGTTTTACCATTAAGGTTTTTTATCACATAATTTTTCTTCACTTGCGTACGAAGAAAGCTACAGTCTGGCTGCATCCTTGGGATCCATCTTTCCACAGGGAGCTACCGTTACAGTATATCGCTAAGTGAATTTCTCGCTTAACTTCTTCTCTCCTGATTGATTGATTGACCATTGTTGAGGAGATCTTCCAAGTACGAGTCACTTGTTTGGTACAAGAAGCATCGGGTGGAAGCGAAGATGTCTGCCAACCTTGGTAGTGTTGACTGTGTTGTGCAACGGGTTCATGACCTCAATGTACGAGTATTGTTTTTCGTGGATTTATGTGGTCTAGAATGGCCTGCCATGCCAATCCTCATCGAGGTAGCTCTGATTGATATTTCAGAAGAATGTTGGGATCTTGTCTTTGCCGACCCAGATCATTTATTCCAATACTTTACATCGATCCCTCTTACGGAAGGATCCACTGCTGATTGTCCTGAGTAGTTTACATATGCAGAGTTTACCAGTCAGTTAATTGAGCCTTACATTCTTCATGAAGTAAGCTAGCAAATCAAAGTAGCAGAAACTCAGATGTAATATTGGAACGAGGAATCTCAGAAGGTTTTCTAGCAGAAGATTGTTGATGCAGCTGCCAACTGGATGTGAGTCCAGCAGAGGTGATTCAAGCAACTAATTGTCAACCAACAAGTCACCATTAATTGGATCTAGGGCGTAGAGAAGGCAGTTAAGAAAGGTCATCAGATAGATGCGCAAAACGATGTCATTATGACAGTCCCGCCTCAAATGCTGAAGGAACAAAGATTACACTTCATATAGCTTTTGACGCAAATTTTGCAGGACCCAGAATACCAAGGGATGTTGTTGGAAGCAGGGGTTGTTTTGGCTTCAGGCCAACGATCAAGGGCTCTCTCTGCCGAGCCCACACTCTACCCCTTTGTTGAGCCATTTACTATGGCTTTAGATAATACCAGGAAGAACTTCGCTAGGACTCCTACTCAGGCCATGGGTTCGAAGCCCTCCGGTGTTGGGAAACAAGGAAAATGTTCACCAGCAACAGGTGACAACGCACCTAAGCCGCGTGCTACAAAGACCCACCCGATTGTCTACGTCATTCCCCCTCATGTTACGGGAATGGGAAATGATGATGCACCGTCACTGACCACGCCGAAGCCTACTGGGATACCACTACCACCAACCCCTGTGGCACTAGTTAAGCCAACCGGGGTAGGCCTATTTGGCTCCACAGATGCGATCCTGTTTCCTCCACCACACTCGGTAGAGGCATACCCGGGCTTCTCTCCGGAGAGAGCGTATACTACAAGGGGCTTCGCTGGTTTTGCACATGTACCCCCTCCACCAGTGACAGGGCCATGTGAACGTCAATGTCGCATCGAACAACTGGGAGCAGATGGTCACTTTAGATGGCAACATCACTCTCCCTGTACTAGGCATCATGAAGAGCCTGTAGTACAACCAGATCATTCCTCTGAAACTCCTGTAGCTCCAGCCCCGGACCCACCTCCTCAACCCAGTCCACCCAAGTGTCGATTTTGTAGGCGAAGAGGACAAGTGGGACCACTGAGGGACTCGGACTCCTGCGAGGCCTACGTGGAATATCTAATAACTTTAGGTATGCGAACAGCAAATGAAATGCCGAGTACCTCCATGCCTCCAGCTCCACCCAAGAATCCCGAGCAGCCTCCAGGGGGTAATTCCCTAGCTGAGGGACGGGAGGGTGATAAGGAATTCTTTGATGGATATAATCGCCCCAGGAAGACCCACAGTAGAAATACTGGTGGCAATAGTGGTAGGAATGCTTCCCTACTGGGCGGAAACGTCGGCGCTGGAGGGAACCCAGGTAATTACAGTTCCTCTGATAGCTCTGATGATAACGCCTACCCCCTACCTGATCTTACCCCATTCCTAGGAAGGCGAAAGCCCAACTGGAATGAGGCCAAGAATAGGAGATATGACCAGCAATTGGCTAGATGAACTGCTTTCCTTAGAAGAGCGAGTTGGCAAACCACTCGTAACTCCAGTGGGCCATCGGCTTTGGCAAAACCCAAAAAGCTGGAAAGGTTAAGTGACATAATGGCTTTCAAGGGAGACACTACCGACACCAAACGGTTTCTCACAGACATTGAAGTCAAATCCACCTATTTCAAAAAGTGCTGTTTGGATGATATGGATAAGATTAACTTGGTTGCCCCACTCTTGGAGAATGCAGCCAAAAGTTAGTACTTGGATATTTATCGCTACATTAGTGAGGATGAAGCCATGTGGATAGGTATCATCTTTAACCCTGACAATGGTTGCGGACCTGGGCAGGGTTCTGTGGAAGACTCGATACTAGTTTTGGTGGGCATGAAGATCAAGATCGCAATCTAGTTGAATGGATGCGTTTGTCTAGGAAGACTAGTAAGGTTGATAAGTACCTCGATAAGGTGGTTGACCTAGTGGCCAGCCTCGAGTACACCAATTCATAGCAAATAATAGATAAAGTTCGGATAGGGATCACTTTGGAGTTGACAAAGGTATGGATGTTAAAGCAACCACATCCCACTGATGCTGGTTCTGGTGTTAATTTGCTTCAGAAGGTCAGCCATACCCTTCAAGATAACGCTAACTTTGGTAAAATGGTTGCCAAAGACCACGGTGGTTCAAGTTACGACAAGGCTAGTGATAAGGGCTCTTCCACAAAGAAGCAGCAAAAAAGAGAGAAGGGTTTGGGTAAGTCAAAATCCCAACCCTCCCTAACCAATTAGACCCCTAAGGCAGGAGAATCTGCGTATGCCATAGCTCATAAAGGCATTCTGGAAACCTGACTGAAAAGCGGTGTAAGTCTGGGGAGTGCTCTAATTGCAGATAGCGTTGCCACTTTTGGCGGAAATGCACCTTGTCTTCTCCAGTCGTACACCCGGCAAAAGGATAGAATAAGCTATCAGCTAATGAGGCAGGTCTTCAAGAGGCCAAGGCTAGTAAGGCCAAATGCATTAAAGCCTCTCCTTCCTCAGCTGGAGAAAAGAAACTCGTTGAAGTCTGTCGAACCTCTCCGCAGATAATGGAGGTAGATACGCATGAGTCGGACTAAGATAAGTCCATCAAATTGAGTAGAAAATATGAGAAACTAATGAGTCTCTAGTCAATGGAAGGGACTGATCATTGTATTAGCTGGAACAAATGCGCAGTAAGTAGTTACTCACAACCAAGAAGATACCAAGTTAACCTTGGTAGGTTAAAATGAAGGGGTGGAGTCTTCATCAGGTTAGATTTTCTGGGTTGCATTCCTTGTATTTCGTTCATCATGGGTTTTTCCTTTTCGAATCAAGGTTATTTTAGATTTTCTTATTGGTTTGTACTACTAGAAGAGTTTCCATGGTTATGTATTGTTTTGTTATTTCTGAGGTTTATTACATCAAGCTGGACTTGATTAAGCAATAAAAGTTGATTTCCAGTTTACCTGAGGAGGGTTTAACACCAAAAATCATGCAGGTGTGATAGTAAACATGGTAGCCATTAATATTATTGAAATTAATTCGCGACCCGTTGTGGCCGCTCATGTGTTGAAAGGCAAGAGATACTACCATCAAAATGGTTAATGAATTAAGACCTACAAAGTGATTGAGGGTGCAAGACCCCCTAAAACATATTAAGTCTATCCAAGTTAAGGTACAACTACAATAGAAACAAGGAGCAAAATAGAGTACAGCAGAGGCTACACTCTTATTAGATAGCGGTGCAACAGGACCAGTCCTTAGTACTCACTGGGTTAAGGAAACTCAGATACCATGTGTGCGACGGGCGGTATCTTGTCTGATTTCTGATGCTAGTGGTAATCACATACCCAGGTCTGGTACTTACTACACTAAAGAGGTGAAAATGTGTATCGGAGATCACGTGAACAAGATGCAATTTGAAGTTGCCAACATGAGTAACTCAAAGATTGATGCGTATTTACCAATGTCATGGTCAAAAGAACATAATCCGGATATTGACTGGAAGCAAGATATTCTGATGTGGCAATCAGAAGAATGCAGAGCACATTGTTTAGAACCCCGTAGATGTCTACAATTTATAACCAAAGTGGAAATGTTGGCTGAAGACGTGGACTCAATTTATATCTTGGGGATGGCACAGTTCACGGGTGGAGATGGGAGAGATATTAAGCTGAAGCTCCTACCAGAGTACAAGGACTTTGGTGATATCTTCAGCCAACTGTGGATTGAATTGTTACTGGAGCATTCGAAGAATGAACATAAGATTGAGCTGCTTCTGGATACAACTCTGCCATTTGGTCCGATTTATCCTTTATCCGATAAGGAGCTCAAGATCCTTTGTGAGTATCTTGATGAGATGCTTCCTGTGAGAAAGATAAGGAGGTCGAGCTTCCTGGCTGCTGCGCCTATTGTCTTTGTACCAAAGTCTGATGGTACATTACGGTTATGTATAGACTACCGAGGGCTAAACAAAATAACGGTAAAGAATAGATAGCCTCTACCGATAATGGATGAACTCGAGATAGACTCAGTAAAGCGCAGGTATTCATGGGGGTGGACCTCAAAGATAGATATTACTTTCTGTGAATGTCTGAAGGAGAGGAATGGAAGACAGCATTCCGATGTCGGTACAGTTTATATAAATTTACCGTAATGCCTTTTGAATTATGCAATACCACAGCAACTTTCCAAAGCATGATCAAGGAGGTCTTTCATGACCTGGTCGATGAGGGTGTTATCGCCTACATAGATGATATATTGATCTACTCTGAGAAAATAGAGGAGCACGTCTCCTTAGTTGGGAGAGTAATGGAACGGCTTAGGAAAGCTCGCTTATGCGTCAGCATAAAGAAATCAACCTTCCTTCAAAGAGAGTTTGAATTTCTCAGATATAAGATATCCAATCACGGGATATCCATGACTAAGGCAAAGGTAGCTGAGCTCAAAAAGGGGCTACTACCGAATAGTGTTCTTGAAGTTCAGAGTTTTATGGAATTTGCAAACTTGTATTACCGGTTCATAGAAGGATATAGCAAGATTGCGAAACCTCTCACTGACCTAACGAAGACGGATATAAAATTCCTGTGGACAATGGCATGTCAAGAAGCCTTTGATTTTTCGAAAGAAAAATTTAGAACTGTGCCCATATTAGTACATTTTGACCCTGAACGTCAAACAAGGTTAGAGACCGATGCTAGTTACTTTGCACTAGGAGCCATATTGTCCCAATTGTGCAAGGATGATAAATAGTATCCAGTGGCCTTCCATAGTAGGAAATTCTTTTCAGCTGAGATAAATTTTGATGTCCACTATAAGGAAAAGACTATGATTGTGGCAGCATTCAAGGAATGGGATCATTTACTATGGTTGATAGCAGATCAGATTACTATTTACACTGAATACAAGAAATTGGAATATTGCAATTGTACCATGGTTTTAAACTGTAGGCAACATTGCTGGGCGGAATTTTTGCAACAGTTCAACTTCTGGGTAGTATACAGCGAGGGAAGGTTGAATGAAACGGCTCATGCACTGTCTAGGCATAGGGACTACCGCCTTGAAGGGGGATGTAATTCTCAATCAAATTCGACACAGAGTTTCTTTCGTCATGGGCAATGGGTTGTTCAACACGAACAAGACATCTTGCGACCACAGGTGTTGCAGGCATGCCAAGGGTTTCAGTCGCAGTCCACATTCTTGGAATGACTCAAGCAGTCTACAAACAAGGATAAGGAATACTTGAAGCTCTTAAACTAGGTTAAGGAAGAAACCAAGGAAGTTGACCCTAACTTAACGATTGAGAAAGACTTACTTCTCTATAAGAACTATTGGTATATACCAGTGGATGAGGGGTTAAAGAGTACGATCATGGAGGCTGAACATGACTCTTGACTAGCGGTACACGTTGGGACGTACAAGACTATGGGTAGGGTTAAGGCAAACTTCTATTGGCCTAAGATGGATGAGTATATCACGTAATATGTTCGCCCATGCGACATATGTCAACATGGTAAGACTGCACAGCACAAGAAGTTTGGACTACTTAAACCCATGGAGGTACTGCTGCAACCATGGAAGGCGATTTCCATGGACTTCATAGTAGCATTACCAGAGACAAAAGGGTGTATGAAGATCTGGGTCATAGTTGACAGATTTTCAAAAATGGTACATTTCATATACTTAGTAACGGAAGTTCCTATAGGGGATTTGGCCTTTATGTTCCTGAAGGAGGTTTGGCGCTTCCATGGGTTACCAGAGAGTATAATATCACATCGGGATATCCGATTCACATCTAAGTTTTGGACTAGTTTAATGAAGCTGTTGTGAGTTAAGCTAAATGATTCTAAGGCTTTCCTCCACGAAACTGATGGCCAGAATGAAAGGGTAAACCAGACTTTGGAACAGTACATTTGGAGTTACTGTTCCTATTAACAGGATGATTGGGTAGAGCTCCTTCCCTTAGCGGAATATGCTTATAACACCTCAAGGTTGGAATTGACAAAGGTGTTACACTTTAAGATCAATTGCGGGTTTAATTCAGAAACAAATTGGTCCAGATCCGTATCTGAAAGTTAGGGTATACATGCAAACAGTGAGCTACTAGTAAATGATTGGGAAGGAACATAGATGTAAATTCGAGATACTTTATATAAGGGTCAAGAGAGGCAACAGAAATAGTATGACTAGAAAAGGTTACCAGCACTGGAATATACCACATTGGAAGATGTTATTGTAGGTTGAGGTAAGCGGGCAGACCAAGTGATGTTGACTCGAAATACGTATGAACCAAGGGACCTATGGAGAAGCTTGACCATCGTATCTTCAGACCCTTTGTGATCTTACGAAAGGTTGGTTCTGCCGCCTATGAGATTCAACTTCCAGAACAGTGGGGTATACACACAGTTTTCAATGTTGGCATCTTAAAACCCTATAGGGAAGACTCAACTGGCAGTCGCACAGTTAAGGTACTAATTCGGAATATTATAGATAAGAAGCCTAGTTATGTTATTGCTACCATCCTTGATAGCCATTAGTATGGGGGAGCTCGCCAAAAGTTCCTGAAACGATTTGAGTAATACTTGGTTGCTTGAAAAAGGTAAGGTCTGGAGGACAACTCTTGGGAGCCTTACAAGATGTTAAAGGGAACAGGCACAAAGGCCCTTGTGAATTTCCATAAAGGATACCCGTTGAAACCTAAGAATCATAGGGTAGTATACCGTGAACTGGGAATAAACGAAAATGCTAGAGGACGAGGGCGGCCCTAGAGAAGGGAGGGTGATGTAACGACCCTGCTGGATCTTACAGTAGACTTAGTCTTATACCATAGCAGAGCCCGGAAGGGTAACGGTTAGACTAGTCTGGTAACCCTACCAAGGGTTACGATATTGACTGAGTAACTGGTAATACTCGGTCTGCGAACTAGGAAGGTATACCAGGTAGGTAGGGAAAAGTCTATCCTTCGGGTTCTGGAGGTATCAGAGGACCCCAGTGAGTTACCCTACCTAAGGTGAACTGTTACCCTACCTTAGAAACTATAGTTACCCTACCTTGGCGAAGTAGTTACCCTACTTTTAGGTAGGAGTTACCCTACCTTGAGGGTAAAAGGTTACGCAAAGTTCCGAACAAAATCGTAGGAATGTTTGTTATGCGAGATTATATAAGAGATTGGAATATGGGCTCAATCGGGTAATCCGTTGTGTAGCTATGAACTGAAGAAAATCTCGCTGCTGGTGAACATTAGAAAATCTAAGTCCAACACCCCTCTCTGGCCCTGATGTACAGACAACGCGTCATGGGCCAACTGTTGGGTAGTTGCTGGTTTATGAACAAAAGCCCAAGAATGAAGACTGCGGTGTGATACTGTATACCTTGTCGCCGTCCAGTTGACCAGTAGCTGTTCGCGAGATATATGAGGGGGCATGGGGCAATCGAATGGTTATACAAAAGGTTATTCTTGTCTGCATACAGTACTGATACATATAAGCCTATATGAATAGGTATATAAGATATACCAGAAGCCTGCGAGGTCTCCGGATAAGTGGTAGAACTACAACTTGCGTATGTTCCCCAAAGACTGCAAGATGTAGGTAGGTTGTTAGCGAACTCTAGATCGTAGAAGTCTTATTTTGGTAGAGGTAATTAACGTCGGTGGCTGCAGGTAGCACCCGTATAAGCCAATGGCTTAGGTATCTCATCACAGGAGTTCTTAGACTGGGCTATCATGTCGTAGACATTAGAAGATGATAGGCTCGCGGAAAGAAGTGTTACTATTGAATGGTAATCTAGAGGACTTGCCTAGACAAACACGTATGGGATAGTGAGTTTGATATTAGACTAGCGTATAATTGACATGTTGGTTCGCCACTATCAGGTCTAAGATGTGGAGAAGTTTTCTCCTGCAGGCAGAATGCATGTATGTATCAGGACACTATATGAACACTTCATGCCGGATAATGAACTAGCCGGAGCCAGCTGACAATCTGGGGAAGGTTAGCCCGAGGCCCAGCAGAGATGGGCATGCTCGCGATGGTAGTGAGATTAGGAGTGATGGAGAAGAGCTGGTGATATATAATTCTACTTAAGTATATCCGAGACCTCTTCTCCTAAGACAATCAACTATCCTCCTGAGAACTTACTAAGTAAAGCTGCGGCCTAATGATATTAAGTTTGACTCTTAGGGTTTTCTCTCTTACATAGTTTGTTCTTCACTTGCGTATGAAGAAAGCTTTGGTACGGCCGCATCCTTGAAATCCATCGTCCCACAGGGAGCCCCCATTACATATGCAAAATTGTGAACCTGGGAAAATGGTTGTTAATAATAACATTTGAATGGTGGTATAAAGAACATCCAATTTCTCCTATTGATAGGGATAGCTGAATGGCAATTTGACACTGCTTAAGGTCCTTTTTTTTTTTTTT